>JAMPIO010000271.1:0-117104 GCA_024699865.1 Aphelenchoides fujianensis
CAGCACCTGCAACGATTCAACCGCCACGAGGCGCGTTCGGTGCACATCGACGTGTTCTGCGCGCAGAGCGGCGTCAACCGCTTCCTGCACTTCTACCCGGCGTGGACGTACGACAAGACGGGCCTCGAGGCGGCCGCCCTCCGCCGCTTCGACTTCCTGCTGCTCGGCAGTCCGACGGGCGACCTGCGGGAGGCGGCCCGCACGAACTTCTCGGCCATCCACAAGGAGCTCTTCGCCGTCGAGTCCTTCCACCGGATCGCCTTCACGCGCTCGGCCCGCTTCCCCTTTTTCTTCCCCTCGCTCAAGTTCAAGGAGAAGGTCCTCGTGCTCAAGAAGCTCGACTTCTAACGGTCTATTCGTGTGCTCGACGCTCTCTAATTTATTCCGCAATAAACGACCCGCAATCTCAGATCGCTTCTCATCGACATTCGCGTCTAATCGGTCTTCTTGACGACCGGCGGCTGGGGGCCGAGCAGCTCGAGGGCGGAGTAGAGGAGGTCTTGGAAGCGGGTGGAGAGGAACTGGGCGGGCACGAAGAGCAGCTTGCCGCTGAGGCCGGGGTGGCTGCGGGGCTCCGGCCAGTGCTGGACGAGGGCGTCGAACTGGGCGTCCACGACTGAAAGAAAGCGGCGAGTGGGCGGCGGGCGGGCGGCGGGACGAACCTTCGTGGATGGCGGGCGACGAGAAGTTCGCGTCCACGTCCTCGATCTTCGCCTCCACTGAACACGAGCGAGGATGAGCGGGAGCGGGCAGAACTCACGGAAATCCACGTACTCCCGGCCGTACACTCGCTGCTCGCCGACGGGCAGCCGCTCGAAGAGTTCATGCAGGCGGCGGCGGAGGGGCGCGAGGGCCATCAGCGGCGTCTTGTAGAACGAGGGCTCCACGAGTACCACGCGCACGCCGAACGGCCGCAACTCCCGCCGCAAGCAGTCCGTGTAGCCGTTCAGCGCCGTCTTGGAGGCGCAATAGGGGGCGGTAAAGGGGACGGCGATCTTCCCGTTCACGCTGCCCATGTTCACGATCCGCCCGCTGCAGGCGGCGAGTGAGCGGAGCGGCGGGCGACTCACCGGTGCTCGCGGATCAGCGCGCCGAACGCCTCGACCATCCGCACGATGCCGAAGAAGTTGACGGCCAGCGTCTGCTCGAAGACGCCCGTCGGGCACCAGGCGATCGGCGCGTAGACGCCCGGCACTCCCGCGTTGTTCACGAGCGCGTGCAGTCGGCGGTCGCCCAGCCGCTCGCGGACGAAGCGAAGCGCCCCGGCGACCGACTCCTCGCTGCGGACGTCGAGCTCGAAGGCGCGCAGCTCGGCGCCCGCCGCCTCCTTCTCCAGCGACTCGCAGCTCTGAAAGCGGACGGCGATGAGCAGCTCCACTGTTCTTGTGCTCACCTCCTTGCTGAAGCAGCCCGCAAAGCAGAGGAAGCCGAAGCGGGCGCAGCGGAGCGCCAACTGCCGGCCGAAGCCCGTGTCGCAGCCGGTGATCACGACCGCCATCCCCTCGCCGTTCGGCAGCCGGAAGGACTGGACGAACCGCTTGAAGAGCGTGTTGTACGTGACGACCACGCCGAGCAGCAGCCACACGAACCACATCCTTCGACTAGACGAGAGGACCGACCGCTCACTCGGGTGGGCAAACCGGCAAGTGAGGATCTCGAAAGCGCCCAAATGATCGTGCAAGAGAAGCGTTCGAAATGGAAGCCGTCGCTCGTCGGCGAGCGAAGAAACGAGTGCAAACTCATCGGTCTCTCCGTCTGACCCGCCGCCGCCGAAAGTGCACTCGAGCGTGAGTGATTAGAGAGGAGAGAACGAAGTAATCAGCTGTGTATCTCCCGGACAATTCGTTCTTTTTTTGTTATCCGAAACGATATTCCGTTCTCGATCACTCGATTTGGTTACGACGAATTGGGCAGCCGCCATGCTGATGGACGGGCGAATTGCGTCACTCTTTCCCCGGCAGCTGAACCGACGGCTCACTTACGCTCCTTTTGGGGATCAAACGGAACGAATTCCCTTTTTAGACCCCGAACACCCCCGCCTCGTCGGGGAAGAGTGGGCGAGCGGCCGCAAGTTCGTCGTTCGTTTGTTTGCAGGAAATTAAGGGGCGGAGAGGCGGCAGGCAGCTGCAACAACACGCGTTCATTGAACTGCGTATAAAAAGAACGATGAAGAGAGGAGGAAACATTGTGAGATCAACTCCCATCTTCCGCAAGAGCTCCGAAATGAAGCTCCTCGTTTTCCTCTTGGCCGTCCACTTTGTCTTGTCCGTCGAAGGTGAGCACTCCCTCCATCAAATGCATCACTCGCTCGATTCAGGCATCGTCCGTTCGCCGCGTTCCCACGCCCGCCTCGGCCGGCGGCACCACGAGCGGGAGGCGAGCGAGCGGCACGACGGCTGGCGGCGAGGCGCCCGTCACGACTCCACGCGTGAGGGCGAAGAGGAGACGAACAAGTGGGGGCTGGACGGCCGGCGGGAGGGGAAGACCGCCCACAAGCACTGGAATCACTCGGCGGACGACGAGCACGAGAGCGAGGAGCAGTTCCACCGCAATCAGACGACCGCCGAGTGGGGAGCCGAAGGCGCGCAGTCGGCGGAGGGCGCCCACCGACGCGGCGGGCAGGTCGGCTGGACGCACGGCGGCCATCGCTGGGGGCACCGCGGCCACGAGGACGCCGACCGGTCGGGACGTGGCGGCCACACTCGCCCCGACCACCGCTCCGGGCACGAGCATCGCCACCACGACGACGAGGAGCGCATTCCCGGTGGCCACGGCCCTGTGATCCCCGACAAACACGCGGGCGAGGAGGACCGCTCCAAGACGCACAAGGACGAGCATCAACGCCCGCACGGCTCCCGCGGCCACCGGCACACGCACGACGAGGACCGCCCGGGCGCCCACCATGCGCACGGCGACGAGCAGGGCCGCGGGACGTTCACCGGACCCCAGGGCGCTCGCGGACACGAGCCGGAGCCCAAAGAACAAGAGCCGACTTCTCCCGCTCCGTGGGGCCAAGAAGTCGGCGAGAAGAAGCCGGCCATTTGCGATCAGAAGGACGACAAGCCGGCCGGTTTGGGCCAAGAAGCCGGGCAACCGGAAGACGGCGAGTCGCAGCCGAAAAGCGAGCAGCCTCTCGGTCAAGGAGCGGACGAAAAGGACGGAGGCCGCACCGAAGAGACGGGCGGCTTGAGCGGCGGCTTCGGATTCGGCTGGGCGTTCGGCCACGGACTGCAGGGCGGCAAGTTCAACCCCGCTCTCTATTGCGTTCGTTCCCCTCCGTTCTTCTGCACACTCCTTTCGTTCGTTCTTGCAGGAGATCAGCCGCTCGACCAAGTGTTTCGCCATCCAGCAGGAGTTGTGCCCGGGCAGCGGACAGGACGTGGCCCTCACGCGCGAGTGCATCCGCAGCTACTGTGCGAGTCCCGAAGCTCGCTGCCGAATGCTCCGCAAGATGGCCGCCGGCTGCAACGGCGACGCGGCGAAGCGAAACATCCTTTACGCTCGGGAGGCGTGCAGTTGAATGACTCATCAATCTATCCACTGATTAAACAGCATGACTAACGGATCTGTGAGAATGCTAATCAGAGCAATCGTCCAGCTTGTTGATGAGCATTCCAATGCTTTTGAAGACCGCTCAGGCAAAGAAAACCCAAAGAAACGAATGATTCCGCGACCGGACGGAAGCCGCCTTTCACCTCAAATTCTAAAGGCGGTTTCGTGATGAACACGTCGATCGGTCAACCCCAAAGAAGAGCGGGAAGCATCAGAAATGACGATTCGAATTGAACGGGAGTGCAAGAAAGGCGACTAACCGACTTCTCTCGACCGGCCTCGTGTCGGCGAGCAGCCGCTCGTTCGGTTTGCGGCCGTCCACGAAGCGCCTCGGCTGTCGCCAATGGGACGTGCTTGGCTGCACTTCTTTTTTGGGAAGGAACATCAAGAAGCAATGGAGCAGACAATACAGCTCAACCCTCTCTCGCTCCGGTGCGCCTCCTGCTCATCGGCCGCGCTTTCTTGCAGTCCTTCAACGATGCGGTGCCTTTGGAGCGGCGAACATCGTGATAGGTTCCGAGAGATCTCCCATCGAAAATGCGGCCGCTCTCCGTCGACTGACTGGCCATCCAATTAGAGCCTAACTAGCAGGCAATGGGCGGTTGGTTGCGTCTTGCTTCAAAGTCGCCCAGTGATGGCTATTTAATCGCGCGGTTCTAATTTCTTCCTTTCCTAAAGCAGCCCAGTTGTCGTCGGCCGGAGGATCAAAGCGACTGTTGATTGAACAACGAGTGCTCTTGTGCAGTCGACTGTGGAAAAAAACGATTGTGCGAGTGGAACGCCAAATGCAACCAAAACTTCTGCGCAAAAAAAGTAACGAGTGTTTGTATGGCGCAGCTCTTCAGCTTCCAGTTGTTGTTTGACCTGGTTTGTGATCGTCGACGACGAGGGCCGCGTTCGACATCAAACTTTGTGCACGTTCGAAAACTTACGCGGGAAGATTGCGAGTGTTTGGACGACGCTAATCAGTAGCTTCCAGTTGCCGTCCGTTTTTGCTTGATCGCCGATGAAATAAACCGTAAATTTTTCTCTTGCCATTAAATTGAGTCTTTTTCCACCAGTTGGGTCTTTTCTCCACCGATTGGGTCTTTTCGGAGCGATTGGGTCTTTTTCTACCGATTGGGTCTTTGCACGGAAATCCGCCGCACACTCTTTCGCATGCCTGCTCTCGTCGTTTCGTTTATTGTGCTGCTTTTCGTCGGATGTTTGCTGACGTCGACCGCTCCACCGCGAGTGGTGGATGCCCGCTGTCCGAACGCCATCGTCGATCATCCGCTGCCTTTCACGAGCCTCGTGGGGCCATCGATCGGAAAGAAGCGAGCACAAATCGACTGTCTGCTGCCTCGGAATCATGCAGAAGGTTAAAAGAAAATGTGACGAAAATTAAGAGAACTTGTCTGTTGCTCTCTTATAAAACCGAAAGCAATCGGAAGTCGCAACGGCCGCTATCTCCCACTCCAGTGCAGTAAATAGCCGGCAGTTGTCGTGAAGAAACTGGAAGCAGTGAGTAGCCGCCCGTCGACCTACGGAATCCGCCGATTGTCGCGCTTGTCCGAATGTTCCGAAGCCTCGGGTTGCTCCGACCGTTCTCTCCTCCCCATCCACGCCCCGCTCGATTGGTCGCCGTTGTGTACGGATTTTGCCACAACCGCCAACTTCCAGCCATTTCAGTGGATTCCGACCGACAGTGCGACTGCACACGACTACGCGGTTTGTTTTCGGACAATCAAACGATTAATTGCAGCGCGCTCGGGTTGCTGCTTTTTAAGACGCCCAAACAACGACACGCTCCACTGCTGTTCGTCTGATCGAAAGGATCTGGACGAACGCGGGCTGATCGGCCGTCGATTATTCGCTTTAATCAAGTAGAGGTCTCCGTGTGGGCATTTCCAGTGTTTGCCGCCGGCTAAATCGACAATTTTTAAGCCAGAGCGGGGCGGCGGCAAAAGGCGGTCTTCTCGTCCACCCGCCGGCCCGTCTTCTCGACTGGTTACAAACCCCTCTCCAACGGAGGCGCCTCCCTCTCGCGAGTGTCTGCGCTCGCCTCGCGGACTGGTCGATGGAACAAACCAGCAGGCGCCATCCTCCACTCGAGCGGCCGCTTCGTGTTCCCGACGGGCGGGCGGATCGTTCGGCTGCCGGAAGGGCGGTTGGCCGGGCGAAGTCCAACGGCGGGTGGGAGGGCGGAAGGAGCCGTGCGGCAGCGCGAGGATCACGCGACCACTCGCTTGTTTCGACAGATTGGCCGCAAGAAGCTCCGAGCGACCCGCAGCTCCCGCCGGGAAGGCTCGCTTGTTCGGCGGCCTTCTTTGCCACGCTTTCCGCAGCCACTCGGTAGCAGCGTCCAACGAGCTGCGATCGACGGCGCTTCCATCGGGCGTCCTCCAACTGATCGAACAAACCACAGTGGACGCCAAACGACCCAAAAAGGCGGCCATTCGCGTCCTCTCGACGAGCGGGAAAACAAAAGTGACCAAAAAGAACCTCTAGAGTGCCTTAGCCAAGGCAGCCGACCAGGCGCGATGAAGATATTTAGTCGATCTGATACTGCTAAGCTGAAGGGGATACGTACCGGTTGCCCGAGAAGATGTGAACCCCAAACACATGCCAGTTTAAACTTTGTCAGCTTTGACGACCCCCGGGCTCAAACCGACAACCCGACCGCCGCGCAATCCGACGCGTTACCGACAGGACCACAGGAACGTATTGCTTGGAAGCGGAAGCGCAAGCTTTTTAGCCGCCTGGGAACGCGCCGTGCGCGCGCTCGCTGCGGAAACGCGCGGAGTGGCGTTCGAAATCCGACCGCAGTTTGCTGCAGCGAAGTAGCCGCAGCCGCCTTCCAAAATTGGCAGCAGTCAACTCTGCAGCTTGCAGTCGACGTCCTACTTTTCTTGCGTAAAATGGCCGCAGCAGTTGCAGCCGAAACTTCGACCTCGCTCGTGCCGTTTAGAGTGTTTACATTCGATCGCCAAAATGGAACAAGCCTTTTGGATGTCGTAGTCGAAAGAATCGATTCAATACGACATCGTTGGGATTGGTCGAAGGACGAAGAGGACAAAATGCCAACCGCTCGCCGCCGAGATCCCGACTGGAATTCCGCCCTCCGGCTCGTCCTCGATCGCCGCCCCCGCTCGGGCGCTCTCCTCATTTCATTTTCGTGCCGCCGACCTAGCGAGCGGCCTTTTCTCGCGTTCTCTTCGACCGCTCTCGGATGTCCACGACCTCGTCGACGAAGGCGGCCGCTCCGCCGTCGCTGTGGGCGGAGCCGCCGTCCGCGCGGCAGCTGGGGTTCCCCGTGCTGTTCGCGGGCGTCCGCCACTGCCGCCTCGAACACATCCGGCAGCTGCTGCGGAAGCGGTTCGCCCACAACCTGCACCTGAACGGGATCGACGTGCACTCGGAGGGCTGGTGAGTGGCCTCCCCTTCGCACCCTCATCCTCCTCGTTGTTGCAGGTACGTGTACGTGCGGCGCGTGCAGGAGGTGAGCGAGCTGATCGTGCGGCTGGACGGGCTCGCGTTCTTCGGCGGCCGGCTCTGCGTGCGCTACGTGGCCGAGGACGGGCGCCTGCTGGACCTCCACCAGCTGAACGAACACGTGCAGGTGGACTTCTGCCCGCGCCTCCGTCCGCGCATCACGCCGCCGAACGGCCGCACGGAGTTCGCGCCCGCCGAGATGGCCGAGTTCAAGGAGATCTTCCGGTGAGTGCCCCTCCCTCCCATCACTTCCTCTATTTTTTGCAGGTTCCTGGATCAAATGGTCGTCCGTTACCCGCAGGGCGCCGACTACAAGCAGGCGCTGCGGGCGTACCGGCACGTGCTGGGCGACGAGCTGCCGGCGGTCGTGCGGACGGCGCTGCGCGAGTTGCCGCAAGTGCTGGCCGGCCTCGCGATGCACGGGAAGTACGTGGACGAGGGGGGCTGGCTGCGGACGACGCGCGCTCTGGAGCTGGGTGTCAAACTGGGCGGACAGGTGGGTTCTTCCCGTCCGCTCACTCCCTCTCTTCTCCCTGCAGACGACCATCAAGACGACCGTCGAGGAGTGGGAGCCCTTCTCGTGCACGGAGATCGTCGACCCGGAGCGCCTCGTCGTGTACATGCGGGCGATGCTGCGCGAGTTCGGGCCGCTCGACCTGCGCCTCGACCTGCGCCTCCGCCTCGCCGTCTTCTTCGGCGACGCCGCCTTCGAGGTGCCGCCCACCGTGCGCGGCCTCTGCTCGCTGCTCGAAGCCCAGTCGGCCCTCTTCTTCCGCTTCAACCACACGCTCTTCGACCTCCAGCAGCCCGCCCACCGCGCACTCCTCCGCCGGCGCTCCTTCGGGCTGGCCGACGAGCTGCCCGTCTTCTCCACCGAGATCTTCCTCTCCTTCACGCGCTACGAGAAGGGCCGGAGCAGCCGGAAGCCGAATAGTGTGTGCACATCCCGTTTGTTGTAATCGATTGTTTGTTGTGCGTAATAAAATCAATTGATTGTTTATGTTGCTTCACACGTCGAATTGCAGACTGGAGTTTATTGCGGGATGGACAACGATTGCGTGAAGGTGGAAAGGGCGAGCAGAAGGAAGAACGCTTACTCCAACTTCTTGTGGTTGCATCTTAAAAGATCCTTCAGCTTCGCTCTCTTCTTGCCATTTCTTACCCGTCCTTGTTGCAGGCACACGAGTGAGTGCCGTGGACGTCCAAGCAGCCGTCCGCGTGGTGACGGCCGCACGTCCCGATTATGTGCTTCCCCTTGTCGATGTTGATGGTCCAGCAGGAGGAGCCGGGCTTGTACGTGATTTCAGGGCCTTTGACGTCGTTGTAGAAAACTGAACGAAATGTGATTAATCGTCCCGTTGCGTCTTCTTTGAACAGTTGCACTTTAATCCGGCGGCCATGCCGGCGAGAGCGACGACTAAGAGAGAGAAGAGGAGGAAGGAACGCATCTTCAAATTGGGGTAGGAAGGTGAAGAATAGTGAGCTGAACTCGCCGCTTTTTATTGACGCTGTGGAGTGAAGGATTGTGGGCGGGACTGCGTTCCGATCGAACGGCATCTGAATTTCAATCATGGGAGGGGAGCCCTTGCACTTTCGGCCTGAAGGTCCCCATCGTCATGAATATTCGCACCAAGGACTCATCGAAGGAGTCGTTATCCTCGGCTTTAATGTGCGGTGTGGAAGGGGCGGATTCAAATCAAGCGGCACGATCCTCCATCGTCCCACATGTTTTATTCATCGGCAACTGTCAAATCGACGTGGCAGAAGTCCGCATTGTGAAAGAGATGCCTTCTTGCGGGCATTTTTAATCGCACGGGTTGAAGAAGGGAACCGCTTCAAAGTCCACAGAACAGACAAAAATAAGACATCTACAAATAATCTTCGAGGTCCTTCTCGGAATGAGCTCTGCGTCTTCATGATCGTCCCGCCCACTGCTCTCCAGCCCAACGATGAAGTAGTTTTATGTTCGATGAAGAAACAAGTGGGAGATCACGAGTTCAGAGCCACAGCTCTTCGCAGCGAGTGCCACCGCTCGACGGAACGGCCCATGTCTTCGATCATTTCCGACCATTGCTCCGCGCAGTCCGCCGACTCCAACTCGTCCGCCCCGAACCGCAGCCAACCCAAAAGCGTCCGCTTTTTTAGGAAACCGTGGATGCTGAAGAAGCCGACGATCACCGTCAGATTGTGGAGATCTCGGAGGGTTGCCTGCAAAGAAGGCGCCGTCCTTCGGTCTTCAATCGAAACGAACGCACGTGAACCAAGACGACCTCGTCCAGCGTGAGTTCCGACGTGCAATTGAAGGTCTTGGTGCGGTGTCTGCACAGCTCGGAGGTGGACGATCGGATGATCACTTGGAAGTAGCAATCTAAATGGAAAGCAGCAATGAACACGATCATTCCTCTTCGGGTGCTCACCCATCGGTTTGCCCTCGGGTTCGAGCAGTTGGTCCAGCTTGGAGGTCTTTTCCAGCCCGATTCGAAAGGTTTCGTGCACGTCCGAGAAGGCGAGAGAGACGAGCACTTGGACGGTGTTGATTTTGGCCATCTTTTGCAGAATGCTCGGGTTCTGCTTTCTTCGACTGCCGGATGATCGTCGAGCGGGCGGACTTCGGAGTGGAGCCGTCGGATAGTTGCTGGAAGAAACGCATCTTGAAACGCGCAGGAGTGAGGAGCTTACCGTGATGACTGTGTCGTTGTTCTCGATCACGGCGATTAGCTGTGGAGTTGCTGAAAGGTGGGAGGAAGGATGAACGTAATCGATGGATCGACCAACCTTCTTTTCGAGGTGCAGCGGTTCGCGGAGTTTGAGCAAGTGGAGGGCGTGCGGCCCGATCTTCCGTCCTTTCAGGTACGCCTCCCCGACCAAGTGGCTCCTCGTCACGCGCTTTTTGTAGAACCGGAAGCGGATGACCGTGTCCTCCAAACGGGCTGCAAGCGGGCGATGAACACGAAGCTCGCCCTCTTACCTTCTTCCATTTTGAAGGCAAACGTGTGGTTGAACTTCGGGGCGGGGCCGTGGACGAAAGGCGTCTGTTTTTTGATGACCTTGTCCGAAAGAAGGGCTACGCGAACTTGTGAAGAGGGAGGACGACAGACGTCGCCCTGCCCCGCCGCCTCCACAATGCTCACGATCAGCTAAAAGTCAAGAGAAGGGATATGATGGGAACAAGAGGGACTCACCAGTCGCTTCTGCGGGCTGTACTGCGAGAGGACCCGCAAGTGGTCGATTGCCGGATCGAACGGCTCCACCGCGTTCCCTTCGGTCGGCTCAAAGAAGTCCATCTGGAATCGAGTGCGGAGAAATAAGCAGAAAGTGGGCTTTATGTCGGTTGGCGTTGTTGACCATTAGCCTCAACAACGCCGAACAAACGCGCAGTTGTTAAAAGAAATGTGAGCAATCAGCTTTAAGGACCTGCTCGCGGCTTTCAGGGCGGAAACAAGCGGGCCTTCTTGCGGGACACCTCCGAATGTTCCATTAGCCTTTCAAGGAAACAAACACGCCCGTTAGGCGAGAAGAAATGAAAGGAGGATTGGGTCGTTTGCCGTCGATCCCACTCACCTCCTGCACGTCGTGTTTGATGCTGCCCATTTCGCTCATCTCCAAACAAACCGAGGCCGTGGGGCTCTCGACGGCCTTCTCGTCGCCGTCCTCCAGCGTGGATCCCGTGCGGGGGATGAGGAAGCGCAGCGGCGGGCACAATCCATAGCACGAGTGGAAGACTCGCCTCATCGACATGGCGAGTTCATCGAGACCGAGGGCGTTCGCTGAACTGAACGAGAAGTGAAGTGAGCGAAAGATTGCATGATCAGGGACGAGAGAACGAAAAGAACGTTCGGTTGTGACGAGAACAGACCGCATGCCTTCTTCACGCATGTATAATCGATGAAGAAGCCCTTGAGTCACGGCTCGTCGGCAGCAAAAAGCAGACGGAGATCTCTCGTCTGCACGCCCGGGATGACCCCACAGACGGCCGTGAGCGAAGAACGGCTTAACTTCGGCCCCTGCTGCCCCCGAACATCCCGCAAAAGAGCGAAGAAGAGGCAAGTTTCTCATTAATTTTATGGTTTCCCCCCCAGTTTCGTCGCCTTTCCGCTGCTCGCGGCTCGTGGACGAAAGCGATCACAAACGGGAAGCCGGCGGCTTTTTTGGGCCCACGGCCGCCCTCTTCCGCTTTGCTCGCGCATTTTATTTCCCGCGCGCCCGAAAACAACCTTCGATCTGCGGCTAATCGGCGGATGTTTCTACCGAGAAAACAGCGAACAGGCTACATTATTTCCGGCCTAAGCGAACAGTGGGCGATGTCCTTCAGGACGTTAATCCCCATTCCTCACGCACCTCCTTCGTAGTGCATTTTAGAACGGTGGTTGAGAATTGGGAATGCTTCCAAGAAGTCGAATCGTTTGCGATTGCCCTCAACAACGTCCCCAGTTCGAAGGAACAGGTGGACGGAGCAAACAGAGCTCCTTCAAACCTTCCAAAGCAAATGTTGTCCGAAAACAACAAGCAGAAGATCAGGCTCGACCTTTCGACGAGAAATTTCCACTCCTCGACTCGACTGTTTGCCCCGCAGAATGAGGAAACGATCGAATTTCACTCGAAGGCGTCGATCTCCAAACAAATCCGCTCGTTTGGCACCCGGCCGAAGGAAGAGTGGTGGGCAAACCGCGAGGAAAAACGTTCTCCTTTCGGCCAGTGAACTCCTCGTTGTGCACGAATTCAATACGCGTCGGAATTGAATTGAGCAGTCGGGTGTTCTCGCATGAACTCCTCGCCTGCCTCCAGTTTGTTGCATGAGGAGGACGAGGGACGGACAGGTGCAAGAAGAAGTGGAGGGTTAAACACGAAAGAAATGGGAAACAGGTGGACGGCGTACGCGAATTCGATCTTTGCTTCCTTGGGCGAAACGAATGGCCGGAGAAACGAGTTTATTTCTCGAGATACACGGTTAGTGGGCCTTCGTTTGAGGAAACGAACAGAATTTGCGGGGATTGACGAGAAAAACGGAGGTGAGATGACTAGCAGGGACGGGAAGGTTGGCAGCGGAGGGGAATGTGAGTGTGCGGGAGGATCAAGCGGCGAGTGAGCGCGTAGTTGAATTGGTTGGAGAAATTCTTCTCGGCCCGCTCCTTCTGGATCGTTGTGAGTGTGTCGGTGACGCGTTTCATCGCGCTCTTGCTGAACAGTTTGGTCTGCAACCGAGCGGACGGGAGGATAAGGGGGGAAAACGGTGGAGAGCTCACTTGAAGCCGTTCGCGCGACAACTCGGTTTGCGTCTTCTCCCGTTTGCGGGCCGTCCCGTACGCCTTGTTGCGGTGGGCGCCCCGCTTCTTCTTCTCGTTGGCGGCCAGCGGGAGGCCGACCGCCGCCTCGACGTCCTGCACGTAGTCCTTCTCGTCCTGCTCCATGTGCTTCCGAATGCGCTCCTCGGCGCTCTTCAACGCCAACAACGAGCTGGAAGCGAAGAGGTCGATGAACGGAAAAAGAAGGCGTGCACGCACCCTTTGCCCAACTCCTCCACTGGGAATCCCATTTCGTCGCGCGGGACGATCGGGCCGTGGAAGGGGCACACTTTGAGGTCCATCCGGGGGCACAGTTTGCCCGACGGGAGGGGCGCCCGGCACTTGTGTTTGATGACTGGCGGTTCGGTCAGGAACGTCATCTGCCGGGAGCGGTAGACGTCCTCTAGCTCGGTGGCCGGCTCCGTCGCTGCAATCATTGGGGAGTGGAGGGCAAGAAGGAAAGAAGGAGACGAACCGATCGGGCGCCCGCCAGAAGGCGTGGCCGTCGAACTCGTTGCGGACGACGGTCGCCAGCTCGATCTCCTGGCCCCAGTACTTGAGGTCGAGGCCGAACTGCAGCTTCGGGATCTTCGGCTTCTGCGGCTCGTCCTCCTTCTTTCGGCTGCCGCTCGCGTTCAACCCGCTCGGGCCGGGAACGTCGGGATCGACGGGCGAGGGCGTGCTCTCGGCCGACTTCCGTTTGCCCCGCTTCTCCAGCGAGTCGATCTGCTTGGAGGATGTCGGCGGAGAGCTCGTCCTCCCCCTCGGGCATCTCCAGCTCCAGGCCGTCCTTGACGACGTCCTCGAACTCGTCCTCCGACTCGGAGTCGCTCCCGTCGCCGGCGGCCCCTGACGAGCGCCGTTTGGTCTTCTTGATGCGCAGCTGGTCGGCTCGCTTCAACTCGTGGCCGACCTCCGCCTTCAACTCGAGCAGCCGGCGGATGAGGGCCGCGTTCTCGGCGACGGCGCCCGCTTGGGTCAGCTTTCTTGAGCCACTTTCTTGAGCGACTTCTCGTACTTCCGCAGGAGCACTTGCGAGTCACGAAGGGCTTCCACCAGGGCGGCGTTGTTCGGCGTTTCTTCGATGTCGATCTCGGCTGCAAACAAGACGAGGATGCAAATAGAAGGTGAGGAACGGGACTCACCGGTGGGAATGACGACCGTCAGGTGGTCGTTCTCCTTGTAGCCGTGCAGCTGGACGTCGGCCTCGCCCGCCTTCCCGGCCGCCACGTCCTCCGGTTTGTGGGGGCGTCCTGGTCGTCGAGGAAAAGGTCGGGGAAGATGAGTTTCATGGAGGTGCGGCATTCGGTCAGACAGCGCTCGATGTCCGTCTGCGCCTCGTCCAGCAGTTTCTGCACCTTCTCGCCAACCTTCTTCGCCTTCGCCTCTTCGCGCTGCCGCCGCTCTTCGGCCTCGCTGCCGCTCGACCTGAACGAACGAAAGAGATGAATGCAACTGAAAGAAGAAGAGACAAACCAGAAGCTGCTCGTTGGCCTCGCTGAAGTCGAAGTTCTTGCTCTTGGTGAGGAACTGGGCGGCAGTCTTCAGCTTTTGGTAGCCGACGGAGAACTTGTCGATCCACGACTTGACGATCTTCAGCGTCTCCCGCTTCAAGCTGGCGGCCGCTTCGAGGTGGCGGCGGCAGCGGGAAGTGGAGCGGGTCGGTTTCCAGCGTGTACAGGAGGAGATCCTGAATTCCCTCACGTAATCCATTCGTTTGTGGCCGTCTTTCCACCTGAATGTGGTCGAGAAGTTCCGTCCGGAAGGCGTGGGATCGCTGGAAGAAGTAGTCGGCGACGAGGATGGTGCCCAGCCGGCGGATCGCAGTCCTGCTTCTGGAACTCCTCGAAGAGGCGGTCCACGAAGCGCGGGATCACCTTCTCGTTCTTCCGCACGACCGTCCGCAGTTCCTTCAGGTGCCGCTGACTCAACTCCTTCTTTTGGTAGTCGAACTGAAAACGAAAACAACGCCGAAATAAACGAAAGACGGAGCTCACTCACGTTACTCAGGATCCCGTTTAGCGAACGCTTCGCGATCTGTTCATCCTGTTCTTGCATCATCGCGCATTCCCGCCGACCAGAAGCGGCAGCCGGAGAGTCGAGAAACACGCGAAACTCCCGACTAAAATGCGGAAATTTCTTCCGCGTTTCGCAAATTTTGGCCAAACGTTTCAGCTTGTCGGGCGGACGGGAGCAAACAACTGAAGACGTTCGGTTTAGTGGTCAACCCAGTTGAGTTCCACAGGTACATCTCGTTCTTTCTGATGCGTATTGCTGCCGATCAGGTGCGTAATGAAACAAAAAGCGAACAAGGTAGCTGCTGGAGAGTTTGTTCATTTCCAACCCTTATGCGCCGTTCCTTGATCGAACCTCAAGCAAGCGAATCGCTCATGCGTGTCGTTTGAGCAAAAAAAGACGATCGATTGTCCAGCGACCTTCGCTTTCGCTTAACAAAGGAAAGCCGCCAAACATCTCATGTGCCCGCACTTGCCGTTGGTTCGACCTTGTGGCGACTCGTTTCACTCGCTTTCGCCGTTCTTGCGCGTTCGCTGCGAGCTCGGTGGATTGCGGGCTGTTCGAGAGGAGACTCTCAGCTCGAACAACGGCCGCCAATCGAATGGAGAATCGAGGCAGCCCGCAGCCGGTGGTGGGGAGTTCGGAAGTGGAGCAGAAGTGGAAGGTGAGCGGAACCGTCTTCTGATTCCTTTAACCTCTTAAACCCCCCCGTTTTCAGTCGGAAATCGGCGACTGCGTGGTCAACGGCCAGCTGGACGAGGCGAAGAAGATGAGCGAAATCAAGCCGCTGGTAGTGGATTTTGTGCGCAAAATGGAGCGCCTACTGGGCGCCTAAACCCCCAAGAATGTGTTGCCCGAAGAACTCACTTGTACAACCTGCCTAGTCGCAATAAACACGCAAATTCCCGCTTTTCATTCGGCTCATCTCGTTTGTTCATTCATTTCATTTGGTTCACAAGCGGGTGGTGGCGGTTCGATGTGCCTCTGGCTGTGCTTCAAGAAGGGCGGGGCGGCCAAGAAGAAGGACGCAAAGGCCGCGGCTCAAACGGGCGAAGAAGGAGAAGCCGAAGGATTACGGGGACAACCAGAAAACGCAGTCCGTCCTCGAAAAGGTGCCCACCGGCCGAGCTCGCCCTCGTCCACTTCAACAACGTGCGGGAGGTCGGCGAGGTGAGTTCTCTCCTTCCACACTTCCCTCTCCATTCGCTCGTTTGCAGGAGGACACGCTGTTCGGCTTCTCCTGCTCGATGTCCGAACGGCTCTTCGAAGAGACGCCCTCCTTCGAGGACTCGGACCTGGAGCGAGTGAAGATCACCGGTGAGTGGAGAGTGCGGATGCTCGAACATCAGCGATCGTTGCAGGTCGCCCGCAACGGCAGCGTGCGGAAGAACGAGAAGCCAAAGTCCAGCAAAGCTCCTTGATTCTCTCTTGTTTGTTTGTTTTGTGCGAATAAATCGAGCCCTTTTGAAAGTGGAATCGTTTATTACAGGTCGTTCAGTGTGAGAATGGAGGACTTCGGGGATGAAGAGCTGGACGGGTCGTCCTCCGCCTCCTCGTAGACGAAATCGTATTGCTGGAGGCCTTTGGCCGTGAGCACGAGCAGCTTCTCGTCCGTCTCCAGCGGCACGATCTGCGTGCAGGGGGCGCCGATGTTGATCGAGCAGGCGGGCAGCACGTCCGCGTATGAGAACACTTCGCGCAGCGGGTAGAACAGGATTTGCTGCAAAGGAAGAAGGCGCCAATCGGAAGCATTCTCAAGGAACAAACCTCGGCGTACGTTCCGATCATGATCGTGTCTCCGGCGACTCCAGCGGCGACCACCGAGTCGTGATTTTCCGATTCGAGCAGTTGGCTTCGCAGGGTCCAACGTCAAACCGTCCTGCAGAAAACGGGGATAAGAGGGGATCGAGGGAGAGTGTGCTCACTTCGATCGTGAACCGAAGGACCCAAATGCAGGCGGGGCCGGCCGTGGGCGAGACGAGCGTGAAGATCCCCTCTTCGGGCACGTACTCGATGAACTTCAAAGCGGAGATTCCAGTGTTGAACTTCAGCCCCTTTCTGCAATCGAAACAACTCGACTCCCCGCTCGATCCACTTGCCGGTAGACGAATTCGGGACTCTCGACGGCCGTCGCGACCACCCATCCGCTCGCGAAGCCCGACCACCGAGTAGTGGAGGCCGTCCGCTTCGAGCTCGTCCAGCAGGAGGGCGGCGCCGAATTTCTTGCTGAAGACGAACGCCGGGAAGTTCTGGACCTTGTTCTCGGCCGCCTGCACGCGCATGTTCGGCTCCACGCTCTGCACAAGAAAAGGAACGAATGATCGGGACTGCAAAGGAAGCGACCTCACGGAATCGTCCACGATCTTGAAGACCACCGAGTTGCCGCCCTGCCCGCAAACCACCCAGTTGAGCTCCTCGTTCTTCACGCGCAGCTGCGTGAACGTGGGAGCAAAGGAGAACTGAAGGCGGGACCCTGAAGTCGAGCGGTCAAATGAAGTGGAGGAAGGAACGAAAGGACGAACACAAATCGATGGAGAAATCCTTGTTAACAACGTAAAACGCGGCAAAAAACTTCATCGGCTGGTAGAGACGATCGTACAGGCACCCATCTGAATGCAGTTTGAATGTAAGAGGAAGAGGGGAAGGGGGAACTCACACGGTGGCCACGAAGGCGAACCGCTCGTCCTTCCTCCTCGCAGCCGTGTCGGCTGATCGAAGCGGCGACGAGCTCCAGGTTGAAGGGATCCCGCGGCTGTCCGTGCAGCAGTTCGCGGAGATCTCGGCGGATTTTCTTCGCGTTGTCCACCACGAACCACAGGACGCCGGTGATGTCAAAGACGAGCACGTAAATCTTGTCGCTCGATTGATTCTCCTCGCTTTCATCTAAATTGAGAGGATGCACAAGGGAGAAGGAAGATGGACGATTCACGAGGTTTCAACACGTGCATCTAGAAGATGTTGCAGAGCGGCAGGTTCACGAAGCGCATCAACTCGTATCGTCCGTTGGCGTCGGGCGGCATTTCTCCCGCTTTTCCTCTTCGATCTCCGCCTTCAGCGCTTCACCGATCGATTCCTCCAGCTGCTGGCGGATTTGGGCCTGAAAGGAGGAGCATGAACGAACGGTCCGCAAGGAAGACTCACTTCCAAGTTGTTGTGCTTCACGAGTTTGTGCCGCTCTTCCGCGTTGATCGCACACGTCTGCGGGGCGACCTTCCGCTGCAGCCAGTTCGCCTCCAGCGGCTGTTCGGGCGCGTCCTCTTCCGCTCTTCGGCCGCTCGGAAGCCGCGAGATCGGAGGTGAGCAGTTGGAAGAGGTGTTGGTTCTTGGCGGAGCTCAAATCCGAAAGAAACGTCGAGGATTTCGCGTTCTTCGGCGGCGTTCGGGTCTTTCAGCTGCTTCAAGCGGTCTTCTGCAACGAAACAATGAAGAGACAAATGGAAAGCTCCGCTCACCGAGTGACTTCAAGTACGATCGGTCGACGTCCGCTTCTGTCCGCTCGCTCATAACCGATGCCCGAATCCTCGAATACTCGTTGTCGACGGCGGGAGGTGAGCAAAGCTGTCGCTCACTTTAAAGCACGAGCGGAAATCAATCGAATGCACTTCGTGCACGTGGAAGCCGTTCACGATCCTCTCCATCGACTCGAGTGTCGCAGTCGGTGGATCGCCCGTGAATTGGACGAGGATGGGCTCGAACGAGCGTGAAAGTGAGTCCTTTTCGTGATCTCCCCACATTTCTCCCTCTTGCAGTGATCCTGAACGCGTGGCGGATCGAAATCGCCAACCGGCTGATGGGCGGCGATCGCGAACAGGCCGCCCTGATGTGCCGCCTGACGGACGTCGTGGTCGGGTTCGCCGGACGAGTGCTGCGCGCGGACGAAGACGACGTCGAGATGCAAGTGGCCCAGGCACTCGCCGATCTGCCGGACGTCTCGTCCTTCGAGCCGGAGGCCGAGCAGCCGAGTTTGCCGCCTTCCGATGCGCCCGACGATCAACACGACGACCAGGAGCAATCAATGGAGGATTGTGAGTCTTCTGCTAATTTCGTTCTTCATTCGATTGAGATTGCAGACAATTCTACGGACAAAGAGGACGCAAACGAGTACAAAACGGAGAAAAACGAGTACGCGGTTGAAGAGGAGTCCGCGAACCAAGCGAACAAAAGACCGGCGGTCAGCAGTGAGTCTTCCAACTCCTTGTTTTGTATTCCATTCCATTCCTTGAGGTCGCGTGTGGCACTCGTCGACCTTCAAGCAGCCGTCCAAGCCGTCTGCCCGCCATCCCCCTCACTCGGGCCACTCCTACGACGAGACGCCGAACTTCGTTTCGCGAGGCGGCAAGCACGCGCGATCGAGCTCCGATTTGATCATCTACTGCGGGTATTGCTTGCATTCTCTTTCGTTTAACTGCTGATACGTCTTGCAGGAGATGGTACCGTTCGAAAACTTTGTTGCCCTCTTCTGTTAATCGGTGTGTTCAGGCCGAGGCTTTCGGACCAAAATTTGCGAATGTTCCGTTTCCTTACTCACCTCCCCGCGGAAATCCGGAAGATCCTCGAGGAGACCGGCGGGATCCACTCCGCAATGCGCATTGTGGTCATCACTCCGAACACGAAGTGGATGCACAGGCACGGAAAGGCGATCCCCGACGTCCAGGCGTTGTTCGAGTTCGTCCACCGGGAGGCGCCGGAAGCGGCGATCAGGATCTGCGGTTTCTACACGCCGCCTTTCAAGTCACCGCATGACGTCACGCAGGCCCGCCGCTTCAACGAGGACCTCAAGATCGCGTGTCGCTCGTACACGTTCGTCAATTTCGTGGACCTCGACGAGCTCGCCTGTTCCGCCGGAGTGCGGCCTCCCAACGCGACCGCCATCTCGCAGACTCGCGCCATCGCCGCTCTGCTCCAACGAGTGGTCGGCCAAATGAACCGCTGATCCCTGTTGTTTGCAATGAGATTCCTTCGTCGCAATGCATTTACCTTCCCGCATACGAGCCTCCGCTCTCCATTCCCCGATGTTCATCTCCAGTCTGTTCGATCGTTTGAGTGCACCAATAAATGAGATTCCCTCTCTCTTCATTCGATCCGTTTGACGTGCACTTGCTCGAGTCGTCGGGTGTTCTAATCACAAACGAACGTGGACGAAAGCACAGGCGGCATCGAAGTTTCTCTCGCTGAAAACAAGTGAATCCGAAGGGAATCGCGTCCGTTCGGCAGTTCGCAGAGAAACGCAATAAAAATTGATTCCAAACGGGCCCTCCGTTCGGCGACGTCCGCTTTGTCATTTTTTACGAGCTTTTTTATCCACCCGCCGTCTTTCCGTTCGGCTGGCCGCTTGCCAACTGCCGGAAGGCAACACTCGAGTTCGGTAAGGAAGGAGCGAGTGATCGGCAGCCTTCCTTCAAGCCCTCACTCCTTTTTCGTAATAATGAGTAAAAAACCGACCCGCCGCCCAGTGGCCGCCTTCATCCCCCGCACGGCGAACAAGCGGCTTTTTATTTTCGGATCCTCATCCAAGTGGCCGCTCGTCCCGCTTCCGACTGACCGCCCGGCCGGCCGGCCGCCGTTCGGACCAGAAATAGGCACTAATTCGGTGGTCTTTTTACTCTTGCCCGCCCCGGCCACTTCTTTCGACCGCCGGCCACGCCGTTCCTTCGTGGGCTCGGTGGAGGTGATTGGGAGCGATTGCAAGGGCAGGTGTTTTCCCTCTTGTTTGCGGAAAATGGTGGCCAGAGGGCAGTCCAACGTCCATTCGTACTGGCCGCCTCCTCCGGCTGCCCTTCTCGTTTCCAATTGAGGCGGCGGATTTGTGCACATTTCCGGTTTCTTTTAATCTTTGAGCGCGGCCTCGCCCTCTTAATTACGACGCGGTCTCCCGTTTGGGCCGAGTAAACAAAAGGGGGCGAAAGTCGTGGACTTCTCACGGATCTCCGTCGGGTGGCTTCCTCGCTTTGAATTCTGCGGCTTCGCGGATTAAACGGTGCGAATCAACGGCGGTGGCGGTTGGCACAAGTTGGCGGCGAGGGGACTCGTTTGTGCATTCCGCGTACAAACGAGTGACCTTTGATTGCAGTGGGCAAGTCCACTTCCGTCTTCTCGGCTCTCTCGAATCCAAAAGCCAGCTTGTGCCAAGCCGGTCGATTCACCTGCTGCCACCGATTGCGCGTCGTGCCGTCGAGTGCAGTGGGCGAGTAGCCCGGACGGCCTACAAAACGGATGGATTCTTGGCACGAAGAGCCGCAATCTCGTCTTTGCGTGTACACGTGTGTCTCGGCGGGCGGAAGCAGGCGGTGGGGGACGGACACGAGTGGATTAGTTGGTTTTTAAACCGCGCACTCATTCGCGCACTTCGACGAATGATGGCCGAAGTGGAGCAGAGGCGGCGGTTTCTAAGTCGCTTCCCTTCCGCCCGTCCGCCCGCCGGCCGGCCGGCCGCCGCGAGCGAAATGAGCGGCCGCCGTGTCGCGAGGGATGTCGGATCACGACCGGCGCGAAGAAATCGGGGCTGCGCAAACAATTGGCGGGTGAAAACGAGCCAATGCTCACTTTCGTCTCGCCCTCTTCATTACCCGCATTCAAATTGCGTTTCGTCTGCGATTTCCGCCCGCGGCCATTTGATTCTTTTCGCCCTCTTCCGCTTGTGGACAAGGCGAGCTTATCCATCGGTTGTGCTCTTTTTTAATTAATGCCACCGCTTGCCCATTGTTGTGCTTGAGTGAGGGCAGTTTTTTCTTCTTCCCTCAATCGTCAAGCTGATCTCTCCAGCGGTTGACCTTCGGGTCCTCGCCTTGCTCGGAGAACCGTCAAGCAGGCCGCCCGCCGTTCGCATGGCAGTTTGCCCGGGGGCGCGTCCCACCGGCTGGAGACGACGACCTTGACGGCCCTCCGATTGACCCGACCGGCCGCCCGCTCGTCTTCGCGGAGGGCGCGAACGTGTGAAAGCGAATTCGCTTCTTCGAGCCGCCCACTTCGTCATTCGCGTCGCTGGAAGTCCCGATTTGACGTGAACGCGCGGCGACGACCTTGATCGCCTGTTGTTCCGAGGGCGGTCTGCGGACAAATCTCGTCTGTTTCTTCGATCCTTTCTGAAAGGAGGGCCCGAAGGAAGCAGAAGAAGACTGCCGAATATCCGTGCAGCTTTCCTTCGGAAGCCAACCCGCAAACAACGGAAAAGATTCACGCCGTCTTCATTCCACGTCAAAAACGCATCCACAATCGAGATGACAGCAAAGGCGGGCGTTAGGCGCCGATCAAGGCCGCCCGCCGATTGTGAGATCGCCGGTTTGCTCGACGGAAGAACGGCGTGCGGGCAGCGGCAGCAGGAGTGGGAAATGTTACTCGTCCGCTCGTCCACCCATTCCTTCATTTGCCGCGAGTTACCGGGAGTTATCTCACTCACACGCCTGTCCTCCCACTGCTGCTCGTTAAACGGCGAGCTCCCGCGTTGCGGGTGGTCCGAGAACCTTGAAGGTCGTTCGGTCGAAACGAGTGTTTGATCCCACGAGAAGTGCGAGTGGTCGTCGCGTTCACGATTGAGTTCATCCCGTGTTACCCGTTCTTTTAGTCGCTCGTAATCTCCGGCATCCCCGCAGCTATCATCTGTTTTCTTTAAGGATTTTCACTTCGATTTCATTCCCAGCCGGCAGCTTTTGAAGGCCGAAAATTTGGCGCCAAAATCGCGCGCAAAGAAGGACGACTGACGGACGGGTGGGCGATTTATGGGCCGCCTTTCGGCCTCCCGTTCGCCATTTGGCGTGAGAAAGAACGGCCGGTACTTTCGATTTGTTGCAAAGTTCGCGTGATGGATCGCTTACGGTCTGCCTGCCGAAAGATCGTTCCGAGCAGAAGGCGGCGTTCCTGCTTTCGAAATTGTTTTCCGCATCCGGCCGCTCGTTCCTTCCGCGTCGAGAGCGTGAGTCAACGACGGCCGGTCGGTCGGGCGGCCAATGGACTCCGCGTGTTGATTTGTTCGCCGATTGATCACGCTGCCGCCCGAATGTCTGGGGTCGATTAAAGAAACGTTTATTCATCGGCGGGGACGGCCGCTCGTCGAATTTCGCCGTCTGCTGCGGTCGTTTGGCCCGTCCGCCCACGACGGTCGAAGGCACGCGTTCTTCTCGATTGTTTCCCGATTTCGACGGGCTTTGTTCGTCCACCAGTCATCTCTCGTCTGCCACTCGTCGACCTTTGCGTTCGAAACAAACCGGACTCGTGGCCAACCGGGTGGCTTCTTCGCTCAAAGTACGCCTTCAAAGTGTGCGGCCGCCTTCTTTCCGGAACCCCCCCCACGCCCGTCCGGCTAATCATTCCAATCGCCGATCGACGACTTCGAGCGATTTCAATCGCCCCCGTCCGCCCTCCGAATCCCGTTTGCGCACTCGGCGAGCACATTTGGGTTAAGGTTGTCCCGCGAGCGGGCGAACGCCCGCGAGTCCGGCTAATCATTTCGATCGCCGATCGACGACTTCGAGCGATTTCAATCGCCCTCTTTTTTGGGGCTTTTTTTTTTTTTTTTTTTTTTTTTTTTTTTTTTTTTTTTTTTCTTTTTTTTTTTTTTTTTTTTTTTTTTTTTTTTTTTTTTTTTTTTTTTTCCTCCCCTCCTTTTCCCCCCCCCCCCCCCTCCCGATGCCCGCTCGAGCTCAAACCCGGTTTGTTCCCTCATCCAAAGGTCAATCTCGTTTGAGAAACGACAGCCTCGGCGAGCTTTCGCATGGAAAATAAAGTTTTTAAATTTTTTGCTTTTTTTTCCTTTTTGCGTGTAGAAGATGGAGGAGACATTCTCGTTTATGTTTTCGCCAAGTTTGCAGGCTGCCGACCTGCTACCGTTGCTTGGCACCACTTTGAACTTGAACACTCCAGAAGAGACGACCCAGGGACTCAGCCTTCTTCAAACATCCTTTTTCCCCTGCGGACTGGGGAATTCAACAAACTCAAAAATTTTTGGGGGGTTTGCGGGCGAACGTTGCGATGTTTTGTGGGCAGCTTGATGACCGGGCTTGACTTGAAGCAACGCTCGATTGTTTTGCTGCGATTCTTCCGCGACTTTTCCGGACTCATTTTGTTAACGCAGCGTTGACAGTCACCGTAGAAGCCGTTTGGAGGTTTGAAACACCGCGGCCGAACGTTGCCAATCGTCGCCTTTGACGTGATGGCAAAGTAGTTTGCGTTTACGTCGTTTTCGGGCAAGCCACCCATTCGTTGCGATAGAACTTCAACAACAAATTGAAGAGTGTGTTGTGTAAGTTAAACTGCACGCCTTAAAAGTTACGATTTTTTTGTGTCAGTGGCAGAAACAAACGAAATGACGAATCAGGCTGTCGAGGTGCCGTTCGAAAGTGCGCAAAGCCTCGAGGTCGTTTGATTTTGGACGTTTTTTGAGCTCGTGATTCGCAATGTTCTGGACAACTACTCCATGGCACTCGGCGACAGGAGAAATACGTATGTCTCTTGCCACACCCGTTTCGAACGATATCATCATTACCCATGTTTGAAAGAGAATCTGAAAGAGATCCTAGCTGTTATTCGTGTGATGTTGCACCATACCTCAATGGATAGAGCTCGACGAGACGAACAAAATGGTATCTCGCTTAAGCAACAAAAAGCCGCGGTTGCGATAGACGCCAGCGCCGAAAAAAGGCTGCACTTTTAGTTGTCGCCCACATTTGGAAAAAATGGATTTTCATCATCATCTTTTTGACTCGGTTGTTTTTTTTTGGTGTGTTTTTTTTTTTTTTTTTTCCTTTTTCCCTTTAAAATTTTTTTTCCCGCGGGGCGCCGGACACACTCTCACCCTTTTTTTTCTTTTTTTTTTTTTGGGGGGGGGAAGAACGCAAACTCGGTCACCGCACGCGCGCCCGATCGCCTCGGGCGGGCGGCTGCCAAACGCGTGCAGACGATCGGCGCGAGCTGGCGGCTAATCCGCAGCCGACGGCCCGATTTGCGGCGAGCGGGAATGCGGGCGCGTTTGTTTCGACGCGCGATTTGCACCGAATTCCACGGCGGAACGAATCCCAAAGCTGCGGACTGCGATCGAGCCGCAATCAACCGCCCACTGCTTTCCGTCGGCTTCCGCCCACTTCCGGCTGTTCGAGGCGTTCGGTTGGCCGCCGCTCGTGTCCGTTTGCTCTCTGCTCTTGTTTGCACACGAGGCGAGAAGAAGTGCAAGCATTGTCGCCCCGATCGGCCGCCCGCATCGGCACTCTCCACTCTATTGGCCCGTACACAGAGAGGTCAAAGCAGGGGCGAGGAGACGATCGGGGCATTCGGCAGTCACCCCTCGCTTCTCCCGACGTCATTCGTAAGAAAACTCCAATTTGTTCTTCGGCGGATGACCGGGGCGCGAACGGGCATTCCGAAAGTCAACAGTCGGGCGACGAGAGGCGCCGGAAATCCCCCCGCTGACCTTGGAACACTTCTCCTTCTCGTCCGCCGACTCGCCCCCTTTCCGCTTATTAACGCCCCGTTCTCGCCTGCTAATCTCTTTTACGTTTGCTGCGGCCCGTCTGCAGCGCCCCGTGTTTGGCCAACAAGCGGCTTACGGTCGTCGAGGAGTGATTTCTTTTGTCTTCGGCCCCGTCCGAATGATCGCGATTCAAATGCCGTCCACAAGTCGCGTCGATCGGCGGAGACCTTTGCGAGTCGAATGCGAGCGAGTACGCGCCGATTCGTGGGTTCTTTTGTTCGCCCCGTTGTGCCGCAATGGGCGTGTAAAGTGGACGTGTTTCTTTGATTGGCATCGATTGAAGTGGGAACGCGAGAACAAAAGGCGCCAACCACAAGGTCGAATTCGGGCGACTTTCGAGCGGATTTGCGCCTTGATTTGCGCTCGTTAGAGCGAACGGGCGTCTTTTGGAACAATACGCGCTTATGGCTGCAGTTACTCACGGGTTGATTGCGAGTGTGGGGATCCTGTTCGCTTACTTTACTGTCAGGGAAGCAGCGTGATCAAACGGTTCGTTTTATGAACTTCCTTAGTTTGTCTCCGCTCTGTAGAGCCGATCAGACGTCTGAACTAGAAGCAGACGTTCTTTGCGGCTCGTGCGGTTGCGCGGGCTCCTTCCTGCAGCCGTTTTCTCTCCGTTTCGGACAAATCCCCTTTCTGCGCGGGCAAATGCCCGCCTGATCTTTGGGTTTAATTAATGCAAGGAGGCCTTCCGCCCTTCAAGCGCGTAATTGAGCAGAGTACGCGGCCCGCTTGTTTCGGTTGGCGAACCCGCGGGCACTCGGCCAGCTGCCGCCCGCCGCCTCCCGAATGCATTCCGTTTTTTGCGGGCAGGCGGAATTTCTTCGATGAAAGGCGGGCGGTTGAACGGCCACGCGCGTCCCGTTCGCAACGGTCGAGCTTCCTTCTGACGTCCACTACCGAAATAGGCGCTCGCGGATGACGTCCCGCCCCCGTTAAGCGGCTTGGACCCGTCGGAAGTTCTCGGCTGTTCGGAGGCCATCCGGCGGATTCCAGCGGCAGATCGGATTGGACCCAAACGGGGAGAAAGAAGTTGCGGCCGCGGTCGGCTTCAGTGCAAACGTCGCGGAGTGCAGACGGCGACATTCGACACCGCGGAACGCCCGCCCCGCCGCCCGCCTTTTGTGGACCACGAGGTGTGATGCCCGAAAGGAGCCTCCCTTCGTTCGATTCGGCCCGAGTTATACGAAGAATATTTAATTGTAAACAGTCGGCGGTCCTCGATCGCCCTTCCGCTGTCATCCGAGACGCGCATCTCTTTCGGGCGGCCGCCTTTACGATCTCGACCCTCGGAACTTCCGCCTGCCGCCCGCCCGCTCCGCCGAGTCGCCAGGCGGCCCGATTGGGATGAAATGCGATCCTCTTTTGTCTTGGGCATTTTGCCGCATTGTTCTCTCGGATTCGAAAGCCCAGGCTTCCTCCTTTCCTCCGCCGAAAGGTCAATTACGAGGTTTTGTCGATTAAATTCGAGGGATGACGAACGGCGGGCTCGAATTTGCGTTCTAAACACCAGAAATCGGTGAGTCCCCCTCGAATAAACAATCCGCGTGTCGTCCGTTGGCTGATCCGCCGTCCGGTTGTTCGTTCAGGTGTTTTCGTTCGAGTGCGCCCGCTCTTTCCGCTGCTTGTTCGGCGGCTTTGTTTGCAGAAACCACGAGCTTCGATGCCTGCGGCACGGGCGCATTTCAATTGAAAAGCGAAGGATTACTCGTGTGCTGTTCGTTTGTCGACGGTCGTGCACTCATTAGAAGCGGGATGTCCTCGTTCGTCCTTCGGTTCTCCGCTTCCGGCGGGCGTGTTTTGAAAGTTCTCGTCCATTGAACGTGTGTTGATCGGGGGCGGAAGGTGGCTGCAAAAGAACCCCCCAAATGAACAACTGCGCGCCCAAGGCCACCTTCCGAGCGGGCAACGGGGATCAAGGCGGAAATTTATTAAACGCCTATGTGCTGAAGGCGGCTCGTGCATCGACCGAATGGAATTCGATTTCGTTCAGCCGGAAGCTAAAAATATCCGTGGACATTCCGAAGTTTGTATTAAGGCCTTTCAAACTGCTTACGGACGACTGTTTGAGAGAAACAGTTAGTTGGAAGTCCCTTTCTTGGTGCTGTCCAGTAACCAGACCTTGCAAAACCCTACCGCAGGCTTACCGCCGGTTCGGTTTGAACCGTACCGCAAAACAAGTTCGGTTCGGTTGACCGAACCGCCAGGCGACGGTCGGTGCGGTAAACCGAACCGATCGGTAAAATTCGGTTCGGTAGACCGAACCGAACGTGGCGGTCGGTAGCGGTTCGGTCAGCCAACCGAACTTACCGCAGCATATTTAAAGACAAAATCGGTTTGCTGGTTTTGTTTTTCGATGACGCTCGATGCATTAAGAAGTGAGGAACAAAATAAGGCCACTTTCAACCTTTTTGGCGTTAAATTTTTTCGGTTCGGTAAACCGTACCGCAACCGACCGCCACTTTCGGTACGGTCAACCGAACCGATAAATTTTTTGCGGTTCGGTTTACCGCACCGACTTTTCTCGTGCGGTACGGTGTACCGAACCGAACTTTCCTTGCGGTGCGGTAGCGGTTCGGTAATTCACTATCGGTACGGTCGGTTCGGTAGACCGATGCGACCTCTGCCAGTAACACGTGTATTAAACAGTGATGACTTGCGGTTGGACATCCAACGGAGTCATCGTTGTAGTTTGGGTCGTTGGAATACGAACCCGCTGCTCATTCGCGTGTATTTGGGTTTGGGCAGGTGGAAGGCGGCCAAAACGTGCGGGGAAGTGGATTTCGGTCGTTGTCCGGCCGGCCACTCCGCCTGCCGACCAGCGGGTTTGAAATCACTGTGCGGACACGTGGACAAACAGACGGCGAGTGATCCCCACATTTCGTTTCGTGTCTGTGTTCAAACCGAGGAGTATTCGACGGGGGGGGAGCGGTGGACGTGGTTATCAAGCGTCCTTCCTCCCGTTTGTGTTGATAACCGGGCGTTTACCGCCGAGTTGTCGCCGCTTCCGCCTGCCGCTTGCGACCTTGAGATTGCCGGAGGAATTCGCAGCGAGGCGCCCGTTCAACGGTTTTCGTTCTGTTTAATCACGCCCAAGGACGGGCGCCGTTTGGCTTCCTGCCGACGATCGGCGACGAAAACAAGCGATCGGTGGCCGGAGATCGAAGAGCGGGCGCCGGGAGGGAGGAATTCCTCTCGTCTGGAACGGGCGGTCGAAAGGGCGGAACGGGAGACGTTCCGGAAGCCGACATCCGCCCTCTCCGGCCGCCCGTTGCGAACTCGGGAACGCGCCCGGCGGCCACTCGAGTGCTCGATTGAAAGCGACATCCGCTTGGTTTCGGTGCGCGTCGATCGTCGAATTCTTCCGCTTCGGGGGCGGGCGGGCGGGAAGAAGTCGACCGAAGTTTCCGCCCGACGACCTTCGAATCGCCGCCGCCGTTCCCGTCGCTCGAGATGTTTTTTTGGGCGGGACGGCCTTGGCGCGAGCGGCGGCGGCAGAACGACCGGCGAAGAAGAAGAAGATTTCTTATCTGCCGTTCGTTCGGCGCCCACTCGCTCGTCCGCTCGTTCTTGTTTTTGTCGAAGTTCGAAGATCGTGCGGATGAATTGGCGGCAGACGGTCGTTGGGCTCATTAACGAGCTCTGCGCGGATCCCCGTCCATCGAGCTGCCGACGGCCTTCGCAGCGGGCGGCAGGGATCGGAAGCCGAGGGAACGCTCGAGGATTCTTTTGGAACGCTGCCTGGGAACGAGAAGCATTATCTTTAGCCGGATGAAGACGGCCGGCAATCGGCCTTTGCCCACGAACCACCCGTTTTGTTTCTTTCGCGCCTTCTCCGTTCTTCCCACGGCCGCCTCCAGTGCGCGGGATGAGGCGAGGTGGAATGAGGAACGAGGAGTCGAGCCTCTTCTCTTTTGACGTCCTGTTTTCGTCGATGAAGGCGGATTCGGTCGAGTCGTCGGCCCTCGATGACGTCCCGCTTGACATCCGCCTTTTTTCTGCACTTTTTTCGTCCTCCGTCGGGGTTTTCGGCAAAAAGCGGGGGAACGGAGCGACGCGTGTTTTCGCCGCTCCCTCCCGCCGCCGTTCGCCGCACGTGAGGCGGCGAGCCGCTCGTCCAGCTGTTTTCTCTTCGCTCTTATCACCGCTTCTTCGCAATTTGACGAGCGGGAAAACATTCCGCGCTCGGATGGGCGGACGGCCGCCTTGTGTTCCTCTTCGTCCGTTCGTTTGATTAATTGCGCGCATTCCGACTGCCCGCTTCCAATTGTTTTCTCGCAACTCATCAAAGGCGGTGCTCGCGGCGTGTTCGGAGCGCCTATTCCCAGTGCACTCCTCGTCCTTTGCGCGCAATTACTCCGGCTCGTAATCAACTGCTGCCTTTCTTTCAGGAAGCTCTTGTCCGATGCTCTACGGTGCAGCCATTCGTGCTCGAGGACCTTCGGTTGATCTCCGCTGCTCGCTCGTTTCGAAACCGTCCGAAATCATCGCGCTCGCCGGGAGTTCGAACCGCAAACACGGCAGCGGAACGTCCGGCGGGTTGCGAAAGGCGGAAAAAACACTCGGGAACACGTGAACTTTGCGGACGGCCGGCCGGCGGAGCGCAGAGTTCTTTTTTGTCGTTCCGTTTGTCTTCCGCCGTCCACGTGGTTTGTTGCGATTTGCGCCGAGCCTCCCGCCGCTCCCGCCGAGCCGATCGACCGCGAGAGCTCGAATTCCGTCCGCCTGCTCCACTCCGCCGCGACCAGCGGGCGGGCGGCGGGAATCAGCTGTTTTGGGGGAATCGAATCAGCGGACCGCCTGCCTCAAATGTTTTTTTGAGGGCCGAAGACAAACCGGCCGCGGGCGCTCATGCTCGGATCCTCTTTCCGAGCTGCTTGTTTTCGTGCGGGAATTAGCCGAAAGCGGTGGCTATTGACATGAGAGCTCGTGCTCCCGTTCGAGCTTTGCAAGTGTTTTCGTCCACCGTGTTTGCTTCAAAGCGGCGCTTATCGAGCGGTCGGCAGACGAGTTACGCAAGCTCGATTGTGAGTTCGACCCCCGCTTCTCGCCGCCGTCGTCTGCAGACGGGTGGGGGGAGCAGAGAACACCGAACGCTCCGGCGGCTGCCAAGTGATGGAACGTGAGTTTGCAGCCGAAAACAAGCAGCGGAAAGCTCCTCCTTTCATCACAGTCATCGCTTTTCGCTGATCCCGAACTCTGCCGGCCGATCGACGAGAGCGGGGTGTTGTTCGTCGGAATTTCGCAATCAGCCGCCCCGCCCGCCCGCTCGGCAATCAGCGGAGAGGCGGGCGAGCGAGCAGCTGTTTATCACCGGAAGCTGGGCGCCGTTTGGTTTGAAACACGGCGCTGGGCGCCCGCCCGAGTGGCAGTTTCGAGTCGTCCGTTTAGTGCGGGCACCGTCTGCAGTTCTGCAAAGTTGGCGGCGATTCCGGAATTCGGCCGCCTGCCCGCCTTCTTATCACGTTGGGAGAAGAGTTGGGGCGGGTGATTCACTTCGTATTCCTTCGGCAAACAAATCCGCCGGCCGGACCGCCAATTCCGTCCGCTTTTTGTCTTTCGGTTGATCGCCGGGCACAAAGCAGGCGAGTGGGCAAACAGGGGAACGCTGTGGGCGGTGATTCACTCCTCCTTCAATTGGATTAACTCCGTGGAGGGGCGATTAGCGCCGAGTGCCGTTCGCTCTGCAGTCGATCGATCGATCGATTCAAAGGCAAGCTCCTCTGCCGTCATGTTTCGTCCCATCAACGGGCGTCTATTTCGGGCTCGAAAGGTCGAGAGACGTCGTCTAATGGGTCGTCCGGTGCGCCCGCCTGCTCGCGGTCTCGGCGACTCGGGGGCGTTCGTTTGTTTTGGGGCAGGCGAGCGGTTTTTTCGCCGCGCCCGCGTGCACTCCGGCGGTTTGATTTCGCGCATTCGAGCGTCGACGACTTCCGACCGACTCGCCGCTTGTTTGACTTTCGCCCCGATTTGAACCGCCGCTTCCTGCTCCTTGTTTGGTCGATGACGCGCTCTTTCATTCGGTTTTGATGAGCAGCCCACGTGTACCGTTGGCGGCTGTTCGATCACCAACTGGCGGATGTGAGGTGGATTCGTTCATTTGTGCGTGTGATCAGTTGGGCGGCGATGTCAATGACGCACTTCTTTGTCTCCAACGTGTTCCTTTCGTGCTCGACTCCGAACATGCGCGTTCGGCCGCTCCGTCCTGTTCGCGGTTTGATCAAACAACTCGCCGACAAACAGAAAACACCCGGACGGCGGTGATTCGAACGGGGGTCTTCTGCTTTCGGTGGGTGGGGTGAATGCAACAAAGAAGCAGAAGGTCGAGGGGCACGGCTGGGGCGGCAAGTTCGGGGGATCGTTTCGGGGCGGTTGTTTTGACTGCGGCCACTTCTGACTCCTTTCGGCGTCTATTTTGATTCGATTAGACGGCGATTCATCCGCCGAACGGGGGCCGCTGAATCAAGCCGGCGCCGGCATAAACGCGCCCATCTGTTGCCCCGCGTTCGAGTCGTAAACCGCCGCTATCGCGCACTCTCGGATGTCCACCTTCGGGATTCATTCGCGTAAACGGTTTATTGCTGCCCGCAATTTCTTTGCGGCGGATTTGTGCACGTGCAGAACCGAAGAAGCGAGCAGCAGGCCGTGGACCCGATCATTTGCACGGCTCGAACGCGCGAATGCATCTTCAGCGTTGTTTGTTCGAAGTTCGAGGGCATGGGCGGAGGGCGAGGTCGTAAAGGGCGTTACTCACCGCTCGATCGCTCGATTCAGCCACCGTATCGCCGGCCGGTCGGCTGACTGTAGCGCCGGTCGGCGGGGGAATAAAACGCAACATCCCGCCCCGAAACGGCCGATCGCTTCGGGGCGTTCGCCCACGTCCAATTCCGCTTAACGACCGCGACGTTCCTTCGGCTGACGGGCGGGCGGGAGGACGATCAGATGTTCGCGGTTTGTTCCCGCCGATCACCGGCCGGTCGCCGGGCGAGCGCTCCGTTTCGAGTGGCCGTTCTCTTTGCCAACGGATTGGGAGGGTGATTCACGAGTTTTGATCCGCACCGACCGCTTTGTTTGATTCGAAACGGGGAGCACGATGACGTCGCTTCTTTCTTTTTCTTTTGGCTCGTGCTTTGCGTGATGCTCGTCGGGCTAATGGACGGACGACGCTTGAAAGCATCGATTGTTGTTGTTTCCATTCGAATGTGGACGATCATCGGCAGCACTTTGCCGAGGGCACACGTCCAACGGGCAGTCCGCCCGCTCCGCGTCGATTTCGACGTCGCCCGGCGGCCGTCCGCTCGACTCCGCGCGTTCGGCTTTTTTCTGCCGCGAGTTTTTTCTTCGCTCGTTGACCTCCGCCGTCCGCCCGCTCGCCCGGCCGCCCGACTGTTTGCACACGCCGTTCGTTCGTTCGGTCGTCTGGAGCCCGTCGAACGGGGTTTTTCTTTCCGTTCATCGTTTGAGGGCGTCTGCTCAAACAAGCGGGCCGTTCGGCCGGCGATCGCAAGAAGCCGAGCGAACGGCCGTCGTCTACCGCTTGTCCAAACAGGGCTCGACTGGAGCCTCGTCATCTGCCGACGATCGATCGACGAACTTCGAGCAAGTCGGAAGCAAGGGCGCGAGTTCCTCGCTTTTTTTCGGCGGCCGTTCGCTTCAAGTGGTTCGCCGCCGCCTTTTTCTTCGTGTTTTTTCGAACGCCGAGTTCCGATCGAAAGACGCGAGCTTCTCGGCGGGCAGGCTTCCAAAAGTCGAAGATCGAAAGTTTTGCGGCGAAAAATCATCTCAAATCGAACCGACCGACAGCCGCTCTCTTCCGGTACCGAAGAGCACTGCCGACGGCCTCGTTTTTGGTCAATTTGCGGGCGTTTTTGCCGCGATGAGTGATTATCGTCCTTTTTTCTGTTGGAATTTGTTCTTTTGTTACCGTTTTGTTCGTTCTGCTCTAAACAAGAGTTTTTTGCGATCGAGAAAGAAAAAACGGGGCGTTCGAACGAGCGGCCGGCGGGCCTCCGGAGATTGATTGCCCTCCGTTTTTCTGCACGCCCCGATCAACCCCTCTGATCAAAAAAGCGATGGGGAGGGGAGCGGAACGATCGTTTTTTGGACCGGTGATTTGTAGAGGGCCTCTTCGTCGCCGCTCGGTCGTTTCGGAAGTTCGCTTTCGTTGAAAAAGAACGACAAGGATCTCCCGCCAAAACGGCCGACGTGAACGGGGCGCCGGCTGTCTGCACTCATAAAGAACTCGTCTTTCTTCACGCCGCCCGTTCTTCTCGCGGCATGACAGTCGGCGATCGGAATTTACGGGACTTTTTTCACGCCCCAGACACGCGCCGCGTCTGCCGACGGCCGGCGGAGGCCAATGCGCGAAAACGGGGCAAAAGAACGAGCGCGGGCAGACGGAAGCGCGCCCGCCTTCCGCCGGTCGATCTTCGCGCCGTCCGTCTGCCGTCTAGCCGCCGCTTCGACGCGACGATTGACGTGCGCTTCCTTTCGGGGGTGCTGCAGGCCGACGTCCAACTCGCTTCCGGCCGTCTGCCCAAACACGCCGCCGCCTCCGCCTGTCGCTGCTTCGTGTTCGATTCGTCCCGATTGTCCTCGCTGCTCGACGGTCGGCCGGAACTTCTGGAAGCCGAGCGGCCTGTTTGCAGAACGTGACCTTGCGGGAGTCTCGACGATAAGCGTTGATTCCTCGACCTCCCGCCGACCGTCCGCGGTTATCGGCGGTCGCTCGACTTCCGCCTTCTTCTTTTTGACGCCGCGCCAACGGCCGACGTTCCGAAGATCGCCGGCGAGATCTTTCGGTCCAACCGGCGGCAAATTCCTCCGTTTACGACCCGCCGGCCTCTCGTCCGATCGATCGCTCGACGTCGCGGGAAGCCGATCGAGAGTTCGCGACCGGCAGCGGTTTTTTGCGCGTTTACGACCGGCGGCCAGACGGCCGGCTTCCGTTGTTTGCTGACTTCTAATTGACTTTCGGGGCGAACGGCCACGTTCGCGTTCGCAACATTCCCGCCCGCCCGCCCGCTCGACCGGTCGGAACGCTCGCTTATCGCCGAGCGCCCGGCCGGTTCCAGGCGGCTGATAGCGCCGATCGGAATCCGAAAGCAATTAGCGAACGGCGCCCTCCGGTCGGCCGTCCCCGCTCCCGCCTCGCGTTCGGCGGCTCGCGAATCAAAGCGGGAGTTCGACGATCGATCGGTCGAGCATCGAGGCGCGTATCTCCGCCCCCGATCTGCTCGAGCGATCGGCGGACAATGGCCGGTTGATTAATCAGGCGAGCGAGCGAGCGGCCTCTTTGGTCGTGCCGCACGAATTTCGGGCGCTCGAAGAGGAGGAGCGAATTGCAATTACATAGGCAGAAGAGCAGACGGCGAATTTCATTTGGCGGCCGGCTCGCCCATTACGCGATTGGGCAGCAGCGTGTCTGGACGGCGGGCGCATGCATCGAGTGGAAATGCCGTCGTTCGCTCGCTTTGTTTCGCGCGCCCGTCGCCGCCGAATGGCGCTGGGAACGGCGGCAATTCGACCTTTGGGTCCGCCCACGCGGCGGCCGGCCGGCGTTCGCGGATGTTGCGTTCTGCTCGCCGGTCTTCGGTCGCTGGAGTGGGCCCGAGGTCGAGGCGGGGCGGGGCGGACGGAAACCTTATGGCTTCTCGACTCCAATTGGCGGCCGACTCGCGCGGATTTGTTTTCACTTCTTCGAGGATTTGCGCGATTCCTGGTCGCTCGCGCAAGTGCCAATTGGGCCCGACGGGCAGGTGCAGGCCGCCTCTCGAGTCCGCAAGACGCCGCGCGTGCCGCTCGCTTGGTTACCTCATTCGATTTGCTCGGAGCTGCACCGGGCGGCCGGCGGGGCGGCTAATTCAATCGGCGTCGTGCAAAAAGGGCAGGAGTGCAGTCGGGATTGAGGAGCGATTCCCCGTATTGGGGGGCGACGATTCGTAAACACGGCGGCCGTCCTCGCCGGCTTTGCGTGTCAATCAGCCGCCGCTCGTTCGGCGGGCAGCGTTTTTTTGCCCCCGACCGCTCCAATCGACTCCAACCGCTCGACGTTCCCGCCGGAGCTCCCGCACTTCACGTGTCGCCCGTCGATGCCGTCGGAGCGGAGCGTAATGATCGAGCTGGACGATAAAACGGACTCGAGCTGCCGCTTCCGCTTCCCGGCTGCCGCATTCTTTGTGTAACGCGGGTATCGCGAGCCAACCGCCGAATCGCCGGTCGGTGGCGACGGCGGCAGTCGGCGGTTTGTTTTCGGCTTTCGGTCGGCTGTTTTGTTCGCCCCGTGCAGCATGACGTGATCAAGAGCGTCTTCTTCGCCTAATCGGTCTGTCTGCCTTCCTTTCATTCGGTCGTTTGCCCCCAACAGCGGGGATGATCGATTGGACACACGACCGCAAGCCGGCCGCCTCCAATTGATCGTAAATCCCGGGTGATAATTGCCCGCCGCCGCCCGGAGTCGATGGATGTGATTGCGGGAGCTGAAAGCCCACCGTAGGCCGCCTTCAAGCGCCCTCAATTGCCCGACTTCTGCGATCGCCGTCCGGTCGTCGGGAGTCCCGAATCGAGTGGATCGAGTGGATCGAGCGGATTTATGCGCCCTTTGCCCGACGGGCGGGGGGCGGACGGCGACATTTCGGCCGGCCGCTCATTCCTCAAGTTGAAAACCGCAGGAGCGAATCATAAAACTCATCCCCTTTGCCGCGGTCGGACGGCGGCAGATGCGGGCGCTCGATCGGAGCGAAGTGGTCGGCGGGACAAACGAGCGGGAGGGCGGGGCGGCCGCCGACAAATTCCTCGATTGGAACACGCGGAACTTCTTTCTTTTACGGTCCGTGGATTCCACCTTTCTGCTCTCCGGGAGTGTGATCAAAGGGCGGAAGTGCGGACATGTGTTCACGCCCGCTCGGCTCGACGATCATGACCCGACCGACCGCCACGAACACGCCGGCCGGACACTCGCCGTGTTCGTTGATTAATGGACCTCACTCCCATCAATGAATGGGCCCCGTCGAGCACTCGGCCGAGCATTCCGGCCGGCCGATCGCCGGGCGGCCCGAACAGTTGGCGCCGATCGCCGCTTCCGCCGCCCGTCGTGACGTCCGACTCGAATTGGCGGGATTTCTGCAGACGAGCGGGCCGCCGCCGGTTTGACTCATTTCTTTTCGCTCGACCGCCGCCGTTTGTACTTTTCGGGTGGGCGATCGGCTACCGGCTTCACGCGACCTCCGAGTGGAGTGGAGTGCCCGTTCCGCATTCAAATTGAGGGCTCTCGCGCACTAATCGGGCCGCTTTTCGGCTTCGGCACCTGCGATCGGCCACCCGACGCATTCCCACGCTCCCGCGAGTGGATAATCCGCGCGGATCGGCCGAGTGGGCGGAAGTTCGCTCTTTTCGGCGTCCATGACGTCGACCGATCGACGTGGCCGACGGCCAACGCGGAGGGGAGTGGCGGGCGGCTGCAAATTGCTTTTTGGAGTGCGGGCGGGCGGGCGGGCGGAAGGGAGGAACGGGCGGAGTGACTCTTTTGTTCCACGTTTTGGAGCCCGTCCAAGACGCCCAGTGCGCGGATTCATCGGCATTCGGCCCTCTTGCGCGTTTACTCATCGCTTCTTCGCTCGTCTTCTTCCATTCATAATTTTCGTCCAAATGCCGTCCTCCAGCCTCGCGCTCGTCCTTCGTTTCGTCGATTCTCCCCAACGTGGAAAGGCGGCCGGCTTGCTCTTGTGAACGCTCGCGCCTTTCTCACATCGCCGATTTTTGGGAGCCGAAATGAAGTTCCCGGTCGGTTGCCGAAAGAACTCCCACGTCGTTCGGTCGTCTGATCGGTTGTTGTCTGCCGTCTGCCGTCGGCCGTCAAAATGGCTTTCCTTGCGCGGAGGTCGGCGTGAATTGGGCGGTGGGAGGGGTTCACTCGGCAGTCATTTTGGGGATCGGCCGTTGATCGCTGTAGTTTTTTGTTCTTCTCGTTATCGTCTGCCGCTCCCACTTCTTTTCGTCGGGCCCCGACTCCGCCCCCCGCGCGCATGGAGCGGCGGCGGCGAGTCCCGCCCCACGTTTTCTCTCGTCCGTTTTTTTGCCCCGCCGCTCGCTTTCATTCGCGTTTTTTCATGACCGACGATCGCCGTTTTTTCGCCTGGCGGAACGCTCGCCGTTCGCCCCAAACGCGTTTTTATCACTTTTTCTCGCCGTGTTTCTCATCGCGTGCTCCCGCTTCCACGCGGCGCGTGCGGCGATCCGATTTCAATCCGCGGGCCGCGTCGATCAGCGCGCTCTACGGTGGACGAGGGGGCCGGCAGGTGGTCAATTCGAACGCGGGGACACGCGGATGAACGAAGTGATCGTTTGTTTGCGCGTCCCGATTCGGACATCCCGCCCCGTCCGCCCCCTCGCCCGCCGTCTGATACGCGGCGGGGCGGTCTCGTGGCCACTCGTGTCGTCAAGCGAATACGATCGCCACCGCTCACCGTCGTCCATTCCAGGCGTCCCCAAACCGCCCAGAACTCCGTCGAGTTCGTGAATTCGCTGCCCTCCGCCCTTCGGCTCCCCTCCCGCCAGCGGCCGCCGACGGCGAATCCCAACGACGAGCGAGTCGGAGGACTCGTCGAACCGTCCGGTTGTTGGCCCCTCCTGCCCCCGCCCACCGCCCCAACGAGCGCCATGAACACGCCGATGCACCAGTCGCATTCGTTCATGCCCGTCTGGCACACGTACGCCCCGCCTCAGGCGCCGCCGTTCGCACCCCAGCCCCTCCTCCAGAAGCCGCCGCCGGGCGTCTACGGCGCCTCGCTGCTCCCCGCGCAGCAGAAGTCGGCGGGATCGCGCCGCTTCAGCGCCGGCGGCGTCCAGCCGGCCGCCTTCCCGCCGGTGGATCGCCGTCCGAAGGTGAGTTCTCTCCAGTGGATCATCACTAATCCCTCACACTCTTGCAGACCAACTACCGCAATCCTCCGTTTGGCGCCTCGACCAACAACGGCGGCCTCTACCAACCGCCTCGCGGCAACGGGCCCCGCGCCCCCGCCCTCTTCGCGCCCAACGCGCCGTCGTACGCGGGCCGCGGGAGCTTCACGCAGCCGCCGCGCGGCCTCCAGGCGCCGAAGCCCGCCGTCTTCAACGCGGTCGGCCCGTTCCAGCCGGGCATGAAAGGTGCGTTCTTCTTTCCATCGGGGGTCTGTTCGTTGCGCAACCGCTCGTTTGATCGGGGATGCTGGAGAACAAGCGGCAGTCAGCGTGCACGCGGGCGGGGGCGGTAGGCGGCGAAATCCGATCGCGGAGTCCACTCGCCGCTGTTCGGGGGCCGAAATGCGGACATTCGGCGGCTGATGGGCGCCGCCTGACAGCCGCCGTTTGCGGGCCACCGGGATGACCGCCGGCCGGCCGGCAGCAAGTGGACGAGGTGCAAGTCGAAAGCGGGGATCCCTTCGGATCAAAATGATCCGAGCACCTTTTTTTAATCACCGGCATTCCGATCGCCCGCAAACAAAAGCGATCGCTCACGCCCGCCGAACATCTCGACTCTGCGGTCGAGCGGCCGACCGAACAGGCGGCCGTCGCATTGCGGCTTGTTTGTTTCGAGCGGCTACTCGCGAGATCAACGGTCAGTTCGTGGAGAAGGGGGGAGTTCTTTTCGTAATAAAAACGATGACTTCCGACGGTGATCGGCGGGATTCCCACTGCCCGCCCGGCCGTCTGTTTGCGGAGACGCCCGCCGGCTCCGCTACAAGGCGGCCGGCTTATCGCCGCTGTTCGTCCCGCTTGTAAGTCGGCCGCGCTTATCGCCGAAACGGGGGCCGCGGCGCCCCCGGCCGCTCGGAATGTTGCGAATCGCCGAAACGGCCGCCCGCCCGGCGAATTCGTCGATTCCCCGCCGGCGCGCGTGCCGCCCGGGCGGTCTTTGATCGGAACTCCCGTGTGCACAAGCGACGAGTTCGGAGTGATTGGTGGTGTGCGGCAGACGGGTGACGGTCGACTGATGAAACCCGCCGGTCTGCTCTCAATCCGCCGATCACTCCTCGAGCAAACGGGAAGACCGACCGTAAATTCGGTTTGAAGGGCCAAAAGAATCGTGAAGCCAACTCTCCTTTGGACAAGCGGTCGTTCAAGGGTTGTTGCTGCTCGGGCCTCCCGTTTACGATGGGGACTCCATTCATTCCCGAACGGGATGAATGCGAAGCGGATCGATGCGGGTGGTCCTCGGCCGCCTAATCCGCGCGCCGCTCCGAGTGGCGGCTCGTAAATCCGGCGGGATGCAAATGAGCTCGCGGGATCACTTGCGGCCCCTCGCGAGCGGCGAGTTCAACGAGCAGACGGCGGCGGTGTCGAAATGTCGGCCGCCTGCCAATGAGCACTCAAGAGGATCACGGAGCTCTTTGCTTCAACGAAAACGCCTGCAGCCGTCATTCTTCAAGGCCGCCCGCCCGTCTGGACAATTGGCGTCGTCGTGGGCCCGGCGTGGCGTTTCGTTGAATGACGGGCGATCGCGACGACGTTTCGCACGACGATCGTTCCGCCGCCGCTCCTGTCGGCCGCTTCCTGCTCGCCCCGTTGATTAATTGCACGTTTCCGCGCCCGCTTTCCGGTCCCCGCCCCGGCCATCCATCACCGCTGTTGCCGATTCGGGCCGCTTGTCTGAACTCTTGCGGATCGAAAAACCGCCTCCTGCCGCTGTTCGGAACATGCAGATGGTCGGCGATCAACGAGCACGTGATCCAACGGTCGTTCCAAATCCCGCCTGATCGCCTTCGTTCCCGCCCGCCGCCCGCCCGCCCGCTCGGTCCGTCGGCAGTCGGCGGGTCGGCGGCAGCGTCTAGACGGCCGCTAATTGTGCGAAGTGACGCAAGCCGTCGGCCACTCCCGCACCCGCCCGCTCGGCGATAATGCACGGGCGAAAGCGAGAAGCTCTCCGTCGGGCGCGCGCTCACCGGCCGGCCGGCGCACGTCGAGCAATGAGATGCACGCGGCCGTCTGCCGCCGCCCGTCGTCCATAAACACGCCGATTTGAATCCAAATCAGCCGTCGCTTGGCAGAGAGTCAATCGATCGATCGAAAGCGGCCGTCGGAAAGCGATTAAACGAACGAGCCGCCCGTTTTGTTTTATTGCCTGCAGACGGACGGGATTATTCGCTTCGTTTCACTGCCCGCATGCAAATGAACGACGGTTGCCTGCGCCGATCACCGGCAGACGACCCGCCGCCGCATTCGCATGAAATCCACGGCATTTCGGCGGGCGAGGTGTTCGTGAGTCAACGCCCGAAAGCGGAAAGCAGCCGCCGCCCTCGTTCGAATCCCGACGGACGGCGTGAAGCAATCGGCATAAATCAGCAGCCCCGTTCTGCTCATCACCGGCGAGCAGCAGCGGTATGCGAGATCGGGCGCGATAAGATAAGCGGCGCGGAGTCGTTTGCATAAATCAACGTGACCTCTTGCAAACACGCAAATTACCGTCCACTCTCGAAGGTCACCCGCCCGCCTCGCACAGCGAGAAAGGCTGGCCATCCATCACCTAATGGCGGTTAGCGAGGGAAGGGGACAAACCGAAAGAAACTCCAAGCATCGTCCATTCAATCCACCTTCTTTCAGACGTCCCGCTCTGGCTGAAGGGCCTCCGTCTGCACAAGTACACGCCCCTCTTCCAAAACATGACCTACGAGGAGATGATGTCCCTGAACGATCAGCGCCTAGAGCAGCGCCAAGTGACCAAGGGCGCCCGCAAGAAAATCCTCCAGAGTCTGCTGAAGTTGCGGGATCGCAGTCAGTTGATCCGCCAGTTGGAAACGGTTGGTTCCCCCACCCACGCTCTCCGCTCACTTCTTCTCGTTGCAGTGCATCGACGAGCACGGCGACGTTCGCTGCCTGATCGTGGAGCTGCGCGGGATGATGAACACGCCCATTCCGATCTACACGCCGCGCGAGGAGATCAAACCCTCCAACTACATGATCGACGCCATCGGCATCCCCGCCCTCGAGGTGTCGGACGAGGTGAGTAGCACGAGAGAACGGAGATCAAAATTCGCAAGGGCGGAAGTTCGAAACCAAAAGTACACCACTCGAAAGCCGTCAGTTCGGTCGGACCACTTGAACTCGGCCGAACGAGGGCTGTTTGAACTTTCCGTCTGCTAAAAGTCCACCCGTTCAAACAAGGAACATAGTAATGAGCGACCTTTATTGCAGAACCTGCCTGGCCACATCGCTCGTTTGTGCATGCGCCTCCACGACTACCTCTTCCAAAACGGGCAGCCGCAGCTGCAGCAAATGGGGCTGGAGGACGAGTACGTGGTCAAACTGCTCCAAATCTACGATAAGCTGATCGACAACGAGGTGAGTCGACGGGCGAAAGATTAACCGAATAATTCGAGGGCTTTCAGGCGTTCACCTACCGCCAGAAGTACTGCATCTTCGAGTGCCGACGAGTGCTGCTTCGCTACGCGCAGGAGCGCTGCATCGTGCCGCCGCACGCGTTCTTGGCCACGCCGCCCGCCCTGATGCAGCGGCCGGTGGACGCGCCGCTGAACGGAGGGGCGGGCGTCCAGCAGTTCCGCCGCAACTCGGATCCTCGCGAATCCGACGACCTCCTCGCGACGGCCACCACGAACGCGACGTCGAGTGCGGCGCACTCGGAGGAGGACGTCTTCAAGTCACCGCAGGGCTTCCGCTCGACCCACTCGGCGCCCAACTCGCCGATGCCCGAAGCCGCCGCGATAAACTCCGCCGGGCACGGGGCGGTCGGAGGCGAGAGCCCGCGCACGTCGCCCGCCCACACGCAGACCTCCTCGTCGGCCCACTCCTCGGCCGCCCTCCACGAGAACTGCTGGGCGCCGTTGCCGCCGACGGCCGCGAACGCCGCCGCGCAGTTCGGACCGCCGCCCGGCTTCCAGCCGCTGCCGCCGATGCAGCAGCCGCAGTGCTTGTGGACGACCAACGACGCGTCCTCGACCTCGTCGCTGAACTCGCTGAACGGCGGCCTCCCGCCCACGAGCAGCGGCCAGCAGTGGGAGCCGAAGAGCGTCCGCTCGCCGCCCTTCAAGCGGGCGGAGGACATCGACGCGGAGAAGGCGTCCATCACGGCCATCCTGGAGTCCAACCCCGCCCTCTACCAGCACGTTCTCAACTACATCCAGCAGCAGAACGGGCAGAAGATGGTGCGTTTCGAGGGGAGCGTCCATTCAATCCTCCCCTGCTTTCAGAATCACTTCCACTCCGCTCAACAGCCGCCGAAGATGCCCGTGCAGCCGCACCAGCCGGCCGCCTTCCGTCCGCCGCCCCAACATGCGGCTCCCGCCTTCGTACCCTCTCGGCCGTCTTTCGAGTTGCCGCCGAACGGCGGAGCGGAGTTGAACGCTTGCGGCGGGCCGCTCACGCCGGCCGAGAAGCTGCAGTTCATTTCGGAGAGTGCGGGCGCCTCGTCGGAGATCCTCGACATTGCCATCCGCCTCTCAATGTGCCGCCTGAAGGAGAAGCAGCAGCGAGAGACGCCCTTCGCCCCCCAACGCGCGTGGCAGCAGCAGACGGAGCCGACGGTAAGCGCCAACTCCCGCCTTCTTCCGCTCATTCCGCGTGTTGCAGAAGCGGTCGACGCCCACTCAAACGGCGCCCCTGCTGCCCTCCACGTGGTGGACGAACGCCCCGACGGCCCCGAAGCAGCCGGCCGCCTTCCCGCCCGTCCAGCAGAAGACCACTCGGAACTTCTTCGACGAGCACCAGCTGATCGGACTGCCGCCGGCCGCCGCGGAGCCGAAGCCCGACTTCTTCAACCCGTGGCACGACACGAAGCCCGCGGCCGTGAGCCACCTGCCGACCGGCGGCCTGCGGACGCTGCCGAGCACGAACGGGACGGGCGAATCGACGAACACGCTCGGCAAGATGCTGAACGACTGCTTCGCCGGCGGGCCGAAGCCGCAGGCCGCGCAGACGACCAGCGAGTGGCTCATGCAGCAGTACGGGACGGACCCCTCGTCGGCCTGGAGCAGCGAGATCTTCGGGCACTCGACGGACGCCGCCGCCCAGCAACACCCGCCCCACTTCGGCCCCCACTTCCGCCCGTTGCCTTGCAGTGCGAGCGGGGCGGTGCATTGAATTCACGTGTGACGATCGTCCTCTTCCTTTCACCCACTTGTTCCCCCCTAATCCGAATGATTGTTCGAATCCCCGTTCCAAAACCAACGGTTATTCTTGTTGTTTTGTTTACGTTGGAGTGCCTTATGGTTGACTGTCTGCATGCCCCCACTCACCCGCCCATCCATCGACTATCCCGCAGCTCTAAATAAATCCACTTATTTCGTGCCCCGTGCTTTCCGTCGCTCGTTGCGAGGCGGCCACTCGCGGGCCGCCCACCCTTCCCTCCCGCATCTCCCCTCTCGTTCGTCTAATCATCATCAAGTGTTTCGCCCACAAATCAAAGAACGCAACCGAACTGCTCAATAGTCCGCCCTACCGCAAGCTTCCCCGAGCGTTCTGTTCGTAACGCGAATCCTTTTGTTTCCGCCGATCTCCGCGCTCTTGCCGCCCGCCGGGCTTTCGAACCGCCCGCGAGCGCGTCCCCCGCCTTCCACTTCGTCTCGCTTATTTCGATTCGATCCACGTCTATTTCCGTCTGCTTGTCCACTCCAAACGGTGGGCTCCCGATTTCTCTCGCCCTCTGCTCAACACAAAGATTTCCGCTTCGTTCGCTCGCTCCTGTACAGCCTCCATTGCTCAAGCCCCGTTCGTTCTCGAATACGCACATCACTCACACGGCTGCTGCAAACCCGACGGTCCCCACTGCTCTCTACTCCCCACTGGTGTCTCCCGCATGTCCATTAGCCTAACAATCGAACAAACGCTGTTCTATTTCTCCATCTATGCTCGCTTCCGTTGATTGTTGGTTGATCCGCACGTATTTAATTAATAAAATCGTTTCTAAGCAACACTCAATACAACTAGCATTTGGGGTTCGCGTTCATGGCGGCGCCGGTCGGGCAATTGAACGCCCGGGCGAAGGCGGGCGTGTTCGCAAGCAGGAGGTTCACGCGCTGGTGTTCGGGCGACCAGCCGCCGCCCATCAGCCGGCGGATGTCCTCGGCGTCGCGATTCGCGCAGTTCGCCTGCAAGGAGACGGCTGAGAGAGAAGGAGTGAGGGAGAACAGACCATCGCGTAAGAGGCAAAGAAGATTTGGTCCTGCGTGTACGAGAAGCCGGGCAGAGGGGCCGTCGCCGTGCCTGCATTCTTTTTGTACGCCTTTAATTCGTGGATTGAGAGAAGGGATTCGAGTGGGGGACTCACGTCATAGGCCGTCTTGATGCCCAGGTACTCGCCCGCGTTCTCCTCCAACGTCCATCGGCCGTCGATGTTCGTGCCGCCCAGTTCGGGGACGGGAGTGGCCGAAAAGCGGTCAACAAGGCACTGCGAGGAGGCCGCGTACTGCCGGTCGGTGGCGCCCGTCCACCACTCGCGTTGGCCGCCGCGCGAATCCCGGAAGCGGCCTGCAAACGAGGAGGCACGTCTTCCACTCGCCCCGAAAGCCGCGTTCACCTTTCGTGTTCACCGTGTCGCCGAGGAAGTGGCTGAGGATCGTGCCCAAGCTGCCGTAATTCAGCGCCCTGAACTCAGTTGAAAGATGAGAAGAGGAGCGGCGGACGTACGCGGTGCAGGTGTTCGGATGGAAGAACGGCGATTGAGCGAAGGCGGCAGTCACGACTAAACATCGAAGTGAGAACAGGAAGAAGTGTGAACAACGTACACAACAGATTCAAGTCGATGTCGTTCATCACTTGCGACTCGCTTTGTTTGAAGCCGGCGAAGAAGTTGGGCGAGTCGCCGCGCTCCAACGCTCGGAATTCCTGCGTCTCGCGGAGCCGCTGGAGAGCCTCCGCGAACTGCGCGAAGTTCATGACCGCGTAGCCCTGAAGAAGAACGAGAGTGAAGTGCAAACGATCGATGGAATGCTTGCCGCAACGTCCTCGACTGGTGTGCGCGTGGCGGGCGTCGCGAACTGAACGCGCAGCAGCCGCAGCTTCTCGAGGGCTTCCGCGCGGTCGGCGGCGGTCATCCACGAGACGGACGGCCAGCGTTGAATCAAAGCGGTCCGCAGATGCTCCACAAAGTTCACGACCTCCGTGCGGGTGCCAGCCGGCAAGAACGATCGGATGTAGAGCTGGTCGGTGAGCTCGTGGAAGAGGCGACGCGTGAGGTCCGTGCAGTAGCGCCGCCGTTCGAATTCGCTGCGGCGATTTGCCCGTCGGTCCTTGTAGTTCTGTACGAGGAATTGAAAAAAAGCAGGCCTCCCGCTCACCTCGATCACGTCCACGAAGCGGCGGTCCAGGAAGGGCGCCATCCGATCCAAGTAGTGCAGAAGAACGTAGTCGGCGACCACGGCCGGCTGTGTTGCTTGGATGAGGGCGTCGAGATCCCTCATCATGGCCAAATCTTTCACGCGAATGGAAGTGTGGGTGGTCAAGAAGGGCTGGAAGGTGGCGTCCGTGCTCACACTCCTCAACAGTTCCACGAATTCGTTCTTCAATTAACGGTTGAGGGACGAACGGAAAGCGGCGACTTACCGGGAGCGTTGTGAAGGCTGCGTCTTCCCACACGGCCGCGTTGTGCCGCTCGACCACCGCCGCGAACTGCCGCTCAAAGTCGACCGCGCGCTCCAGATCGCCGCGGATTTGGTCGGCGGAGCGGGGCGAACGGACGTCTCCCGCAACAATCATCAGCAAGTCGGTCAGGTAGTTGCGGTAGAGCCCGAGCTTCTGGGCGTCCGCAAAGTCGGCCGGCGGCATCCCCAAGTTGCCCGCAGTCACGTGCATCTGAAGGGGGGTTGCTGCGAACGAAGCGAGAAACGCACGGTCAACGAGCTATCGCTGCGGCTCTCCGTGTCCGTCGAGATCCGCAGGAACGTCTGCACGCCGCCCACTCGGTTGAGCAGCGCGATCAGGGTGCCCAGGTTGAAGGCGCCCGCGTTCCAGTCGACCCCTCCCACGCGCCCCAAAAGTGGCCAACCGCCCGCCGCCTGCAAACCAATTCGAAGGAATCAGTGCTGATCGAGAGGACTCACGACAACGCGGTCCAGGATCGGAGTGGAAGCCGTTTGGCGTAGTGTTGCGGCCGATGTGTGACCCTCCGCCCAACACTCCCCTTCGTTCTTCGTTTCACTCTACTCTGTAGTTTGTGTTCGGGTGCCGACGGAGGCCGCGGACGGGAAGAGAGGAAGGACCGCCCTCTCGCCCGGACGCGCCGCCGGCAACCGAAGCGGCAGTCCCGTCCGGAGCGGAGCTCCGGGACGGCGGCTCGCCGGCAGGTGGTTCTCGTCTCATAAACACTCGCCTCACGATTGTCCTTCGGTAGAACTGACGTACTAACTAATGACAAGACGACTACCCTGTTGGAAGAAGGCCCAATCCCCGGCATCACTTCTTCTCCAACATTGTGGTAGAGCGGGCTCGTCCAGACACAAGTCGAAGAATCGTTTCATTTGCGTCTCCTCCGCAGTGGCCGGAGTGTTCGTGTCGATCAGGGCTGAACGGAAGGAATCCAAAGAAATAGTAGTGAGAACCCACCTTCCATCTGCTTGTCGATCGACCGTTGAGCTTCCGAAAGGACCGTCCGCTCGTGAACGCCCTCGCGGAGCGGGTGGGCGCGCCGCCAGCGACCGCACGCGTGTTCGTAGAAGTCGGTGCACGCGGAGACGGCCGGGTCGATCGAGAGCACGAACGGCTCGTAGGCGGGCCCGACCACCGGGTTCGTCGGATTCGGCGGCTTCTTCTGACCGCCGTGTTGGCCGCCCGGCTTTCCGCCGCCGCCGTTATGGCCGCAAAATCCGCACGTTCTGAAGCGAACCATCGGTTGATCGAAAAGAAACGCCGTTTGCCTCCTACCTCGCACAGAACTTCTTCTTCGTCTCCATTTTGTACCGCCTACTCGCACAGAATCCTTTCTTCTTCCACGCCCCACACCTAAACAGGAGGATGAGGGGAGCAGTTCGTTCGTCTACTCACTTCTTCGAATGATCGACGCATCGGTGCGGTCGATGGGCGGCCGGCTTCTTTCGGCGGTGGGCGTGCGTGTTCCGGCGTTTCTTCTGTCGATGGCGAGTGCGGGCGGGGGTGCAGACGTTGCACATCCGGGGGCAGTTCTCCCGCACGGTCGCGCCCACTTTGAAGTCCCAGCAGTAGCCGTGGCCCATTTGACACAACGAGACGTGGTCCGCACATCGTCTGGCGGCGGACACCTCGACCGCCTTCAGCAGAAAGAAGCCGAGGAGCGGCCGGAGCAGCATCTCGAATGGAGCGGAAAGCGAGGATTCTGTTCGCTTTTCTTCCGCTTAAATGCGGTCGGCAGAATCGTGCGAATAATTAAGAGGCGGGTTTGCGCAGCCGTCCATTGGCGTCAATCGGGAAAGAACGGGGGGGTCGGTGGATTGTCGGCATACTTCCCACTAGAAGGCGTGAAATCGGGCCCGATGAGCGGCAGGTGGCCAAACAGCTGCACAGAGAAGTCGGTGGGCCCGCAATGGCCGAAGGGAACGACGTTGGGCACAAGGCGTACCGTTTGCTCGTCTTCCGTCCGCATTGCAAACATTCCTCCGTTCGGTGGACCGAACAGAAGCTTCTGGATTGCGGAGAAGAGTTCGAATCGTTTGGTGACCGCCAAAACGACTTCAGTTTTCCTCCTGACGACGAGAGACCGATCACCCGCCGTTCCTCTGCTTCCGCCGGTTTATTCGCACAAGAGTGTACAGTAGAAATGCAATGGATGAAACAAGTGAGTAATCGGAAGGAATAGAGAGAAACCCGAGTGAGTGAAAGAGAGGGAACGAGTGGAGGAAGGAGGATCAGTTCTCGGTGAAGTAGACGGACATTCCGGTCAGGGACTCGCCCGCGTTCACACGCGCGTGGGCGATCCGCCGGTAGGAGTGGCCGCGGAACTTCTCCTGCAGCGGGTCGAGGGCGCGCTCGCGGATGAATTTCCACATGCAGAAGTAGGCGGCCGGCTCCACGTCCAGATGGAACTTGTGGGCGACGAGCTCGCTCCGCTGCACCAGCTGGTGCACGTCGCCGAGGCCGTAGGAGCAGGAGCGGTGGGTCATCTGGCCGTGACACACCTCCGGATTGTCGTCCCAAATTTGGAAGCGGCTGATCATGTACCTGCAAGCAGCCGCAGTCATTCATTCCGCTCCCTTCTGCCCTCACCGATGCGGCCAGAACGGTTCGGCGGCCGAAGGCGTGAAGTTCGAAGCGGGCGGCTGTTGGGAGCGGCGGGCGATCTGCGGCTTCTCGCCCACCAGCTTGCGGTAGAAATCGGCCGCCTCGAAGCTGCCGGGAGCCGGCACCACTGCACGGGGGTACTGATTAAAGGATGGGTGGAGGAACGAACGTTTCTTGTTGCCGAAGATGGTCGCCCAAAGGAGCTCATCCGGACAGACCCGATGGACGTTGTAGGGCGCGTGGATCAGGTGCTCCACCGTCTGGTTCACGAGTTTGTTGCCGACGGCGAAGCGCGCCGCCTCGCGCGGGATGAGGGCCGACATGCCCGCTTTCCAGAGCGGCAGAACGTTCTCCGTCTGCAACGAACGAGCAGGATGCTCGTTTGCTCCCGCCGCCCACTCACCACTGGGTGTCGGGGGCGATCCGTGAGCACTTCGGTGACGACCGTCCCGTTGAGCTGCTTGAAAATGCGGACCATCTCCAGGTTCGTCTTGAGCGGCACGTCGAAGCCCGTGAAGTACTGCAAACGGAGAACATATGCAGAGGAATGAAGGGGAAAGTTTTCCTGATAATAACGCCACGGGTGTTGGCTGAGGGTCAGGTTGGAGAAGCAGGAGTAGAGGGCGTCCAGCACGCTGTTCCAACACCAGCCGAGTTCTTCCATGTCCTGAACATCGAAGGGTAATTGACAGCAGAGAGAGAGGGAGGACTCACGATGACGGTGACGTGCGGCAGGCAATCGGCGAGGTCGTGCATCCGCCGCTTGAACTCGGGCGTGCTCTTGCCGTCGACCGCAATGCAGTACGCATTTTGGGGTTGGTAGATGGAGGAGAGCGAGTAGTACACTTGGGCGGCGTTCTGGTAGACGATCATCCCGTAGGCGAGCGGGTAGTCGGCCTCCTCGACGGAGAGCGGCTCCTCGAGGAAGGCGAACTTCTCGATCAGGGCCGAGCACCTGCGAAGGACGAGAGAACCAGTGAATGATTGAAGGAGATGGCACTTACTTCTTCTTCTTGCCCAGCTGGTAGTCGAGGAAGGAGTCCCCGTCGAAGGCCCACTTGCGCGCCTCGTCGTAGCGCCAGTTCCGCGTCTCGTTCTCGTACCACCGGCCGCAGGAACCGACCTCACGGCTGAAGTGCGGGAGGTCGTTGACGGCGAGCTCGACGCGCGCCCGCCGGCTGTCTTTGATGAAGTGGGTCCAGAAGTCGCGCTGGAAGTCGGCGGCGTTCATCTCCTGGCTGAAAGAGCGGGCGGTCGGTGGGGAGTGAGTGAGCGGCCGGCACTCACATGACGCTCTCGTCCACGCGCAGCCAGTAGACGAGGATCCCGAACGCGAACACGACGAGGGCGCCCAGGACGAGCGTGTGGGCGGCCGCGCGGCACGCTTCCAGCCGGCCCCGATTCACGGAGATCTGCATCGCGGAGAGCCGACGGAGCGGGCGGAGGAAGTCGGCCAGCAGGACGAGACGGCGAGCAGTCCGACCGGCGATCGAAGCGGAGAGCCGAATGGACGGCGAGCGGCAGCAAACGGAGAGCGGCGGCTGTTCGCCGACAAGCCGAAAGCCGCCCTTCGTGGGCATCTCGGCGGCCGATCGTCTCGGGTGGCGCAATCAAAACAGTCGCCTTTTTTAGCGGCCGGCCGTCCGGCGCTTTCTCGCGGGGGCGATGGAGTAGTCCGCTTTTAATTTGGCGCAAACATCTTTTCGAGTCGTCGGCTGGTTGTTTCGAAAGCCGGAGGCTCGTCGTGAATTTGGATTTCACTGAAATGACTGTCCTAACGCTCACAATCATCGCAGACAGCAGAACGGACGGTCGAACATCCACCCGTTCCATTTGCACTTTCGTTTGTTCAAGCAGAGTGTTTGTTTGAAGTCAAAGAAGAGAAGGCACCAATTAATCAACAAGAAGAAACCTCCAACTTCAACCCAGAAGAGGCGGCACTCGACTCTCCCCGCGCGTTCTTTCGCCCCTGCCCAGCTGGCCTTCCGCCGCAGATCTCGTCGTGCTGCTTGTCCAGAGTGATTGGAAGGTCAAATCCAAGAGAATTCGAGGAATGCTCGCCGTTTGCCGCTCCTGTCGACGGCCGCGCTTCGTGCCGCCCGTCCAGTCGCTCAGATGGAAGGTCAGCGGGTGAGTTCTCTTCGAATTCGAGTGAATTCTTCCGTTTCGCGTTCAGGACGTTCAACTTCGAAGTCGTCTCGCGGCACTACGCCGAGCGGTACGCCAGCCGGCCGCCCGAGCTGGACGGCGCGCCGATGAGCGGCCGGCGCTTCTCGCTCGTCCTCCCGCCGCCCAACGTGACGGGCGTCCTGCATTCGGGCCACGCGCTGACGGTCGCCATCGAGGACGCGCTCGTCCGCTTCCACCGGCTGAAGGGCGACGAGGTGCGCTGGACGCCCGGCTTCGACCACGCGGGCATCGCCACGCAGCAGGTGGTCGAAAAGCGGCTGTTGCGCGAGCAGAAGAAGCGGCTGGAGGACGTGCCGCCCGCCGAGTTCCTCGCGCTCTGCCACCGCTGGAAGGACGAGCGGATCCGCGACATCTCCGCCCAACTGCGGCAGCTGACCGCCTCGCTGGACTGGGACGATCTTTTCTACACGATGGACGAGGTGGGCAGCATTTCCTCCATTCACTCTCTTTGTTCTTTCGATTGCAGCGATTCGTGCGGGCGGTCCGGACGGCGTTCGTCGCCCTCCACCGGAGCGGGAAGATCTTCCGGTCGGATGGCCAGTGGTTTCTGGACTGCACCGAGGCGAACGCGGCCATTCGACGCGGTCTGGACGAGGGGAGCGTGAGTGCGCCGGGCGGGCAGCAACCGTTTCTTCTTCGTTCTTTAGTTTCACATCGACCCCGAGTGCACGAAAGCGAAGCTGCTGGAGTGGCTGAACAACAACGAGCCGTGGTGCCTCAGCCGCCAGATGTTGTGGGGGCACCGCATCCCGCTCTACCGGCGGACGGACGACGAGGAGCGCTGGGTGGCGGCCGAGAGCGTCGAGGAGGCCGCCCGACTGCTCGACGCGCCGCCCGCCGCGGTGCTCCAGTGCCCGGACGTGCTGGACACGTGGTTCTCGTCGGCGTTGATCCCGCTGGTGGTGGGCGGCGACTGGCCGCGCAACGCCCGCCCGACCGCCCCGCTGCTCGACCTCCTGCAGACCGGCCACGACATCATCGGCTTCTGGATCGCCCGCATGTGGACCGTCTGCCACGCCCTCACCGGCGAGTTCCCGTTCACGCGCGTCTCGCTGCACGGCATGATCCGCGACGCGCAGCACCGCAAGATGAGCAAATCGCTGGGCAACGTCGTGGACCCGCTGCACGTGATCAACGGCGTCAGCTTGAAGGAGATGCTCGCCGTCCTCCGCAACTCCAACCTGCCCGTTGAGGAGATCGGTTCGTTCGCAGAGGATCCTCTATTATTCCTGACTACCCGTTGCAGACTCGGCAGTGAAGGCGACGAGGGCCGCCTACCCGCACGGCATCAAGCGCTACGGAACGGACGCCCTCCGCTTCGCCTTCTACAAACGGGACCTCTCCTCGCTGGACGTGAGCCTGAACCTGATCGAAGGGGCCAACGAGGGCCACAAGTTCTGCAACAAGCTGTGGAACGCCGTCAAGTACGTGCATATCGTGGCCGAGAAGCGGGCGGAAGTGTGCGGCGAGGGCGGCTCGGTGGATCGACTGGAAGAAGTGAGTTTTTTTCTTCTTTTTCGTGAGTTCCCTCTCGATTGCAGGCAGAACGGAGGGTTCTCGAGCGGCTGGACGCGTGTGTCGACGCCTTCAAGCGGCACATGGCGGCCGCCCACCCGCACTTGGCGTTCGGCGCCGTCTTCGACTTCCTGCTGCGGGACTTCTGCGACGTCTATTTGGTGCGTCCTCCTCCGTCTTTAGCTCACTGACCTGACCGCGCGTTCAGGAAGCGACGAAGAAGGACGTGTGGAGCGGGAACGCCGATCGGCTGCCCACCATCGCCGTCGTCCTCTCGCTCGCCGCCTCGGTGGGACTGCGGGCGATGGGGGTGTTCATGCCGTTGGTCTGCAACTTCCTCCTCGACGAGTGCCCCCACTTGGCAAAAGGCGCTCCCTTCCCCTTCGATCGGCCCTCCTCGCTCTTAGCTGTGAACGAACAGGGAGCGGGAGAATCCGCCCAAAAGTCCGCCAAAGGAGGCAATTAGGTTCTTTTTTCCTTGTTGTTCGTTCAATAAATGGTTAGGTTTGATTCGACGGATTCTCTTGCCCCCATTGCTCGCAAAGTAGCCCTCTCGTGGTTATTGTCAAGCTCTGTGATCAATGTCCAGCAATTTGTTCGCTTTTCGATGGCTTCTTCTCGTCGAATGCTCGCCGTCCTGATCGACCTGAGCGGCACGCTGCACGTGGAGGACGCGGCCACTCCGAACGCCGTGGAAGCTTTGCGGAAACTCCGAAGTCGAGAGGACGTGGCCGTCAAATTTGTGACCAACACGACGAAAGTGGGTCTCGCCCTTGCTTTTTCCATTCGCTCGTCTTCATGAGTCCACCGACTGCCTGCTGGAACGACTGAAGCGCTGCGGCTTCGACGACCTCGACCGCCGGCAATTCTTCACGTCGCTTTCGGCCGCCCGTCGGTTCGTCGAGCGGGAAAAATTGAGGCCGTTCCTGATGCTAGAGCCCGAAGCGATGGGCGAATTCGAAGGCGTGGACACGAGCGAGCCGCTGAACGCCGTGGTCGTGGGCCTCGCCCCGTGGATGTTCGACTACGAGCAGATGAACCGCGCCTTCCGGCTGCTTCTCAAGGACGACTGCCGTCTGATTGCGATCCACAAAGGTCGTTATTACAAGAAAAGCGACGGACTAGCCCTCGGTCCGGGACCGTTCGTCGAGATGCTCGAGTATGCGACGCAGAAGACTGTGAGTTCGGCTTGAACTCCTTTGATGCATCCGATCTTTCGGCAGCCGCAAGTGATTGGCAAGCCGAGCCCCCACTTCTACATGGAGGCCGTCGGATTGCTCGAGCAGGAGCACGGCGTCCAATTCGCATCGGGCGACGTGTTCATGATCGGCGACGATGTGCGGGACGACGTGATCGGCAGCCAAGAGGCGGGATTGCAAGGGATTTTGGTCAAAACGGGCAAATACCGAGCAGGTTCGATTTTCCCGTTTCTTTCCTCTTTCATCCAGACCGCCCTCTTTCAGATGACGAGCTGCAAGTGCCCGAAGAGAAGCGCGTCGTCTGCGAGAACTTCGCGGAGGCGGTCGACCACGTCCTCGGGCGTTGGGAAAGCGGGAGAGCTTGAGGTGAATTCCGATTGTTCCAATAAACAATTAGTGTTTATTCCCGTCCAACTCATCACAACCAATCGATTACAATCGCGTCGACCACGTCGCCCTTCTTCAAGGCGGTCGTTTGGTCCGAACGGGGCGGCAGGGCGAGCAGGAGGTTCGCGTGGGTCACGCTCAACAGCCGGGAAGACACTTGATTCGAGCTGATGATCCGAGCGGCCGGGAGGTCGGCGACGTTTGCTTCGAAATGAGCGCGCACGTACTCGGGTCGAGCGTCCAGTCGAACGTCCTCGCCGAGCTAAAAGCAAGGAAATCGAAGAAATGGAGGAACAGGAGAGTGGACGCACCTTCAGTTTGATGGTCGTCCCTCGGGATCGCTCCTCCGAGCACCCACTCCGCCTCCTCAGCATCGAGAGCACGAAGAGGTGGGTGGAAACGAAGGCGGAGACGGGATTGCCGGGCAGGCCGAAGAAGACGCATTTCTTTGCGTTCAACTGGCCGGTCGCGAACGTGGACGGGAGGCCCGGCTTCATGAACACCCGCCCGAAGTGGATGTCGAAGCGGAGGTCGTGCTGGAGCACGTCCTTCAGCAGGTCCTGAACGAAGCAAAAGAGGGGTTAAAAGGGGATGAAAGTCGAAGGTCGACCCCCACCTTGTCGCCCATCGACACGCCGCCCGAGGAGACGAGAACGTCGCAGTGGGCAAAGTGATCCCTAATCTTCCCCTCCAAGAACGTCTCGCCTAAAACATCTCCATCGGCTCCCGTTCGAAAGGAAGCACCCACTTGTCCTCGACAATCCCGCAGTTGCGCACCTCAAAGCCGCGCGATTGGAGGAGCTCCACGAGCATCGGGCGGTTGGAGTCGAGGATCTTTCCTTCGGGGACTTCCGCCCTTCCCTCCTCCGTCTCGGCGAGGTCCACGAGCTCGTCGCCGGTCGAGAGGACGCCGACGGTCGGGCGGCGGAAGACGCGCACCGTCGAGCAGCCAGCGTTTGCGAGCAGGCCGATCTCCGCGGAGCCGAGCTGCGCGCCTTCGGAAATCAGGAGCTCGCCGGCCGGGAATGTCGCTTCCGACCTCCCTGAAAGCAGGAGTGAGCGGAAGAAAGAAGCAAGCAGGCATACCGGATGTTCTGCCCGACTTCCATCTTTCTTCTGCGTTTCGATCACGAGTTCTTCCTCGTCCTGCAAGCCGAGAGGAACCAATCGGAAGAAGAAGGGCGGCAACGAACATTGTGCTCGACCAGCTTCGTGAACTCGACGGGGAATCACCGCATCGGCCGAGTCGGGCACGATGCCGCCGGTGTTGATCCGAAAGCAGTGGAGCGGCGGGATTTCGAGGCGGCGGGCCGGAGCGGCCGGCCGGGATCGCACCCAGGACGCGCAGCTTTCCGATCGGGTCGGCGGCTGCAAGCGGAGAACGTAAGGACGAACGACGGAGAGCGAGGACCTTTGAGTGCGTACTGCAAACAAAAAAACGAAGGAATGAGTGGCTGGAAAAGCGGAACTCACGCCGTCCATTCGGAGAAATTCGGAAGCGAGGATGCGGGTGTTTCGCCCGCACTTCCTGCGCGATCACGTCGCCTGAACGAGCGAACAGCTTCATGTGATCAAACAACGGCGAACAGACCGCTTCGAAGATCGCCGATTTTCTTCTCGACGGCCCGCAAATCGCCGAAGTTCGCGCCGATCGAGCGGAGCGCGTCGTCCATCGAGACGGCCGGCCAGGGCGACTCGCGCGCCCGATGGACGACCGACGAGGAGGCGGTCATGAAGGGACGTCTGCAAGATGGCGATTGTGGAGGGACGGGGAGGGAGTTCGCGCACAAAGCGGGAAGCAGAAAGAAGTTACCGCCTGCCCGCCGCTTGTTTACGCCCGCCCGCCCGCTCGAACAAACGGGCGAACACTTGGCTTCTCGCCCCGCATGTGCGTGTGATAAGGCGGGCCGGTCGACTACGAACGACCGATCGAAAGGAAAAGGACGGCCGTTGGATCGGCCAGCGCATAAACAGAAGCGACTTCCGGCTTTCCGCAACACGCCGCCCCGCGGAATGCGGGAGCGAAGCGGCCAGCCGGACACGCGGCGAGATTCACGACCGCCGCCGGCCGTTGGGCCAATCAGTCGGCAGTCGACGGATTCTTGTGAACATGCGGGCCTCTGGATGGTTTCTTTACTTCCTTGTGTTCTGTACCCATTGAACGGAAGCGAGCGGTTTCATCTTTGAGTCGATTCGTCTGCCCTTTTGCAAGAACCCGGCCGCGCTTCCGGTGCGGACGGCGGCGATCTCTGCTTTCCGTTTCGGCGGCGGCGCGTCGATCGTGAAATCGGCGCAACGAAAGCGAAGGGAAAGTCGGCGGCCAAAGCAAAGGAATCCGCGTTCCGCCGCTTTCGCAGGTGTTCGGTCCCCTTGCGATGCCGCCCGCTCGTCGAGGGAACTTTTGGAGAGCGGACGGCGGCGTGATTCACCGCTTTCGAATCGCCCCGAAACGATGGAATTCGCGCGCAAATGAGCCAAACGGGCGCTCTTCGAGGCAAACGAGGAGTCGCGCGGCTTCACGACTTGCAGCTGGCCGTCGGAATCACGCAGAACTCGTGATTGTGAGGATTACCGTAGATCGCAAGGAATTCGGCCGCTCTTCATGGAGTGGGCAGACGCGCGTACAAATGCGGCAAACTTCTTTCGGCTTCCGCCAGACGCCCCGTGGATCAAGTGGGCGCCCACTCCTTTCGGTCGGAGTCCCCAGCACGCGGTCCACGCGGAGATCGACAGCAGGCGGTTCGAAACGCCCGTTTTCCTTCGGAGTTCCGCCTTGCTGCCGTCGGGTTCGCCCGCCGGTCGCCGTCGTCCGCCGCCCCGTCTTCCACGTTGCGGGCGGAAGAAGCGGGCGGACGGGCGCGCGGCTATCGACCCCAAAGATCGCGTCACGGGCGGCGTTTTGTTTCGCATTTCGTTCAAGCGACGTTTCTCCGCTGCAGCCGGCGGGAGGCGGCGGCGCTCTTCGGGCATTTCTCGCGTTTCTTTTCGCTCTTCCTTCGACTGCCGCTTGTTTCGATCGACGTCATTCGCGTCCACTCGTTGCATGGAAGCGGAGGACGGTCGATTGTCCGTCAGATTTCACTCGCTTGTGTTCTGCACTCATGTAATTACCATTAGCTATCGCTTGCTTGCTTACTCGGTTGTGGAAGCCGACGCTCCATTTCGAAATCCCCGGCCGTACGCGTGGGAAGCGCCCGCCTTCCGCCCGCCCGCGTGATCGTCGCGGTCAACAGCCGGCCGGCCGGCAAAACACGGCGGCCGGGCGGGCGGAGGGGCGGGGGAGGAGTCCAAATCCGATCGCTGCCGTTTGCGCGCCCATTCCGCTGCGAAAGGACGGCGGCCAGAGCGGCGGTTTGCTCGAAACAAATCAGTCGATGCGGCCGCCCGCTCGCCGGCCGGTCGGCTTTCCGCCCTCCTCCCGATCGATCCGCCGACATCCGCCCGCGTCCTCCCGCTTCCGCCGTCCGGTCGCCGAGTCGTCGCGGAGATCACCCGCCGGCTTCTCGTCGCCCGGCGGGCGGACGGCCAGCGGCTCTCGGGCGGGGATGTCGCGGAGCTCCCGCTGCGGAACGCGTGAGTCAGCCGGCTGGCCGGGCGAGCGCGCGTCTCGGCGATTATTTAGCGCGGCTTTCAAGGACGATCGGCGGCAGCGGTCGCCGTCCACTCCTCCCGCCAATTCCCGAACATCTCCCGCTTCTCCTCTTCGAGTCCGTGGGCATCCGCCGAAATGAGTAGGCTTCTCAGTCCATAGTCTCCTTCAAACTATGACTAGAACCTTACTCAGCTTCGGTGGCTGCCCAGTACGGACTTTCTACTCGACTCGATCTCTGCTACTCACTTCTACCCACTTCTACTCATTCGTCTATTCGTTCTACCCATTCAGCAGCAGTTGCTACAACTAATGGCCATTGCAAATGTTGAGAACTTGTGCCCTCCACGAAGTATCACATTCGCAATCGCGCATTCGTTGTGGAAGACGCCGGAAAGAAGCGATCGCATCGGAATTCATGCAGAGAACAGACAACCGCACACACAAGCCACCAATCAGATTTCGACGTCCACGTGCTCGCCGTCCAGCGGGATCGTGACCTCCGGCGGCGAGTGGACTTCCGCCTCGACCTTCAGCGCAGACCGTTGGGCGGCGAGCGGCCGCTGCGAAGCCGCGAATTCGACTCGCGGAGGGCCCGAAAGAAGCGGCCGCTCGGCGGCGTCGGGCGTGTCGGCGGCTTCTCGTTTCTTGTGCGGAACGAACGAACGGAGGAGGTGGAGGAGGAGGACGAGGACGTAGCCGCCGGTGCAGAAGGCGGCAGTCGCCCACGCGGGCGAAGAGGGCTGTTGGACGACCTGAAAGCAGATGGTGGAGGAAGAAAGATTGTTGTCTTGTGTGTTCGATCCAACGGAATGTTTACGTGTTGCAATAAACAAGCGGCGAACTTCTGAGGAGGGACGGGTGCGATCGACCTATTGGATTGTTTCGACGGCGATCGACGGAATTGCTTTCGGCCGTCTTTCCGGATCTAATCGCTGCTTTCCGCTAATTCCTCCGCCGGTCCGCGCCCGCCGATGATGAGGCCGATCGGTCGAAAGGCCGCCAAACGGACAATGAGGAGCGGCGAGAAAGGGCGCTCCTCGACGCGTCCCCCCGAATGCCGCCGATTTATGGGGCCATTCGGGCGGGCGGGCGCGCGGATCGAATGGCAATCCGAGGGGTTTAGAGAGCGACGCATTAGCGGACGATTGGATCTCGTTGTTGCGTTTACACGAGAACGGATCGATGGCAATCGCGCGGATAATCCCTCTCGATGTTAACACCCCGCAACTTCTGCCCACTCGATCCTCCCGTTTGACCCACAAACAAATGAGCTGATCGCTCGAAAGGGAAACGCGTTTGAATGCCGCAAATCGGTAAAAAGAACCAAGTGCGAGCATGCGAACAAGAAGCGGGATCTTTTCTTAACACCGCCCTCATTTCACTCACCAGCACGAAGAAGCCGGCGGCAATCGGCCGACCGACGAAATTTGCAACAATCTCGCCCATGACGAGCAGCTTGTAGCGGCGGTTGACCGCGGCGGCTCGCGTGTGGCCGCCGAACGACGAGGCGGCGAGGAGGACGACGCTCAACTCCGCACTCAACGCGGCCAACACGCGCCCCATTTGGGCGAAGACGATCGACGAGAGGCCGGCTGAATGCGAGTGAAGAGGAGCCGTAGGAAGAGGGAAACGCACAAGAGCTCAAGGTGCTCAAAACGCCGCAAGCGATGCCCAACACGGCGATGACCACTTGCGCTCCCGCTGCTCGTCGTCGAAGGAGGAGAGCAAAAACGGCGGCGATCAGCTGGGTGCCTAAAATCTCTCCATCCTTCCGTCTTCCAAAAAAGACCAACCCGCTAACAGCCCAAAGTCGTGTTGCAGCGAAAGGAAGAGCGGACGAGGGAATTGCGTCAAGAGCGAGACGCCCGCACTGATCCCGCTGCAATCCATCGGAAAGTGAAAACAGGTTGCAGTTGGGAAGAAACGAACAAGCATAGCACCAAAATCCAATCCTTGAACTCGTTCGGAGCAGCCGAATGATCGGAGTCCCAATGAATTTGTTCCTGAAGCCCTCGCTCGAATGAATCAACGGCAAACGCCGCACTTCTCGCAGCTCGTCGTCCAAAAGCGGCCGCCCGGCGTACTCCACGTCTCGAGCGAACTGCCGACTCAACGCGATGAACTCGCGCCATCGCTCCCGTTCGCGCAGCCACGTGAGGCTCTCGCGCACGATTCTGTCGGCAGAAGTAAGTGGAGTGCATTGGAAAGCTTACGGCAAGGCGAAGAGGACGAAGAGGGCCAACAGAGCGGACTGGAGGATCAAAAGAAGTCGCCACAAACTCCCGATTTGCGCAATCGGAACGAAGAGGATCCCGGCGGCGAGGGCGGCGGCCAGAAAGCGGAGCGAGCGGACGATCACGACGGCCGTCGGGTGGTTGCGGATGGACGTCCAGTCGAGAGCTGAACACTTCGTTCATTCAATAAACAGTACTCTCTCTTCTCACCCAGAAAGTAAACGGAGCCGACGAGCAGCCCGTTCGAATAGCCGAACAGCAGCCGCAGCAGAACGAAAACCCAGAAGAAAGGCGAGAAAGCGGAGCCGAGAGTCAGCAGGACGCAACTCAACGACGAGAGGATCAGGCACACTCGTGGAGAAACTCTAAAAGACGGCGTGAAAGAAGCACAACCCGTGGGTACCTTCGGAACAAGAAAACTCCACTGGCGACCCCCAGCGTCGTCCCCAAGAAATGAGCCCCGCACACGAGCAGGTGCTGAAGACGGGCGTTCGGATCGAGCACTCCGAACTGAAAGGCAAAAGATTGATCAAAGCGAAGCGGACTTCTCACTTCATCGACCATAAAAGTGGGGAACGGCAAACGGAACGGGCGGAACTTCTTCCAGCTTCTGAAACCAATCGGATTCCAATGAGACTCAACCGTTCTGGTTGTTCGTCCACAATGCAACAACGTACTCTGTGGATCCTCGCCCTTCAATGAGCAGCTTTTCGGTGGTCACCGCTTGCAGCAAGAAGACGTAAGAAATCTGGACGGTTGCCAAGAAGAAAGCACAGAGGGCAGTCTGCAAACAATCCGCCGATCATCTCAATCCTCTTCGAAAGAAACCTGCGGCCACAACACGCGGAATCTTCCGGTCGCCCGCTGGAGCAGGGAATCCATCGCCGATCCCTCCCGTCGGCCTCGTACGAAAACACGACTGGAGACAACGGAAGAGGACGAAGAAGTGGGCCAAACGGTCAATTCGGCCGCTCAAAAGCGGTGATTCAACGGCAGGCGCCTCGTGGTCGTTTGGATCATGAATGGTCCCTCCGGCTGCTTTGTTTGCAATAATTGTTTCGTGCGTCTGTCTCCTGGTTGACTTCCACTGCTCCGCGGCTCTCTGCCGAGTGAGTGCGTCAAATCCTTCGTTCTTCCGTCCTGCCGATCGCCCCGCCGGTCCCACGCGGAACGCTCGTCGGCCGCTCGGCGCGTGCGGCTTGCGGAAAGGCGGCCGGCCGCCCGCTCTGCCCGCCGTCGTCGCTTTTTCCCGCCGAATTTCCGTTCCGTCCGCGCGATGAACGTCTGGTTCCTGCACTGCAACCTCTGCCAGCGACTCCCCACCGAGGATCTTCCCTTCTACGTGGGCGAGTGCGGGCACGTCGGCTGCGGCAAGTGTGTCGATGCGGAGCCGAGTGAGTCCTCCCAATCTATTCTTTCTTTCTTCATCCCCGCTCTTTGCAGGCAAAATGCAACCCAACTGCGGAGTTTGCAAGAAGCCGGCCAAACTGCGCAAAATCGACGAGAAAATGCGCGTGAGTTCGATCGATCGACCGGCTTTCGCAATCGTCCGTCCGTTCAGGGCCACAAGTTTTTCGAGGATCCGCTGCCGGCGTTGCAGAAGCTCGAGGCGTCCCTGAAGAAGATGGAGCGGTCGGGCCTGTTCGGCAAGAAGGTTAAGCCGCAGCGGAAGGGCGCCGAGCGGAAGACGGCCAAGCACCGCTCGAAGAAGGCCGAAGCGAAGGCGTCCACCTCGAAAGAAGCCGCCCGCGTGCAGCCGAGCGACGCGCCGTCCGCCGCCGACGAGCCCAAAGCGAAGCCGGCCGGACCGCCGGTCGAGTTCTTCGTCCCGCTCAACGACACGGGCCCGCGCCGCGACCTCCGCGCCGAGGCCAAAAAGCGCCGTGCGGAGCGCCGCAAGAAGTGATCGCCGCTGCCCGTTTTCCGTTAGAATCCTCTTCTTTCTTCATGCTTCGAATCGGTTGCTGTTCGTTTGGTCGAATGTGTCGTTTACTTTAATAAATTGCTTCTTTTGCATTACGAACTCTCCGTTGGACAATCAACAAGAGAATGCGTGTTGGCTGTTCGTAAATGAAGTTGATCCAGCATGCCCCCCGGCTTGCAAGTGATCCCGCCCGTCGGCCTGCAGCGGACTTCCGCTCGGCGGGCGGAAACGATCGGATTTTCGCGCCAAACGGCCGGCCGAAATTCAAAACGACGACCTCGACCCCCGCGCAGCCCGCGGGACTTCCGCCCGCCCAGAACTTGATTCTCGAGCGGCGATTCCCGCTTCTCGTGGGCAGCCGGCGGTGATCCAACGCTTTGCGCAACTCGCCGCCTTTTTTGGCAGAAACCCCGCACAAACTGGATTCTTTTCGCATTTGGTCGCCGGCTTGTGGTTGAATGAAACGAGCAAACATTCTTGCTGGAGGTAGACGGTTGTTCGTTGATCTCCCTGACGTTTTCAAATTGCGATGACGACAAGCAGGTGAGTAATCAGTCGACCGCATTCCAGCCAGTCGGCCGCTGGTCGGTTGGATCACAAGCGCGCAACCTCGTCGTCTGGTCGTCGAGAAGCGAGTGGAGGCGGCGGGCGGGCGGCGGGCAGTCGAGTGGACTCAAAAAGAAGTGGGCGCCGAACAAAAAGCACGAGGGCGGACGTGATCGACGGCGGACGATTTCCGGTTATGCCGGCGGGCGGGCGGGCGGCGGAGGCGAGCGGATTCCAAACGTGAAGCGGCGGGCGGCTCGGCGGACGGCGCGCTTTTCGTTCCGCCCGTCTTGGGCGGCGGGCGCGTTTCGAATCCGCCGGCTTCGACTCGAAATGAATCGCAAATCCGATTGACGCGAAAAGAAGTGAGTCGGTGGGAGCGGCTCTTGCTCAGGCTTCCAGTTGGAACTCGTCGGTCACTCCTTTCTCTCCCTTTGTTCCGTGCGTTCAATCGATTCGAAGACGAGATCTTGCATCGTGTTCTCCGTCCGTGTGCTTCGGGGAACGAGAAGGCGGCGGACGGGAGTCGTGTGTGGCTTCCTCGCGAACAACCGGCTTCCATTCAAATTATTCTTCGACGAGTGATGCCATGCGACAAGTCTGCCCTCTTCTTTGCACAACCCGCCGATGGAGCGGAGCAAACAGCAGCGCGCAAAGAAGAGGCGAAAGTTTGCGCAGAGGAAAGTGGCTTCTCGTCGCGGATTTCGTCGATCCTCACTCATTCGGGCATCTTCTTTCCTCTGCAGGAGGAGGAGGAAGAGAGGCGGCGAGAAGGAAACGGGGCTTGACGATCCGAACGAGCGGCGCGCCGTTCCGTCGGATTCGTGGGATTTGCGGGCGGACGGCGCGCGGGCGAAAGTCTTGAGTGAAATCGCGTTTTCGACGTCCCGTTGCGCGTTTCGGCAGCCGCCCGCCGATCACCCGCTCCTTCTTGAGGGCTGCCGGCTGTTTACGTGACCCGAATGCCGGCTCGAGGCTCCGTTTTTGACCCGATTGCTTCGTGCCGCTCATCGATCAAACGATTCGTGTATTCCGATTGCCAGCCGTCCATTCCTTCCATCTTCCTGTTTAGCCAAAATGCTCACGAAAACCGGAGCTCCCGTCTGGCCGCCGCCTCTCCACTTCTTCGTTCTGCTCTCGCCAGTCCTGCAAGTGGGCGTCTTCGCACAAGTGAGTTGCTCTCCGTCAACCGTTCGCTCATCTTTCGCTTGCAGGAGCGACTGATGGGCGGCCTGATCTCCACGCGGGACATCGCCGAAATCACGCAAATCGCCACCCAACTGGCCGCTCAAACGATGAATGCAAACGGCGAGTTGTTGTGAGTGGCCGCTCGCCCTTCTCTGTCGCTTGAATGCCGCCTTTTGAGGTCGAAACCGGGCCGACCGGAGAGCCGCCCGGTTTCGTTGAACTCGCGGCCGTCCGAGTTCTTCGGCCAGTCCCTCACGAACATGATGCAGCCGGCGGCCGAGCAGTTGGCCCGCGCCTTCTCCGCTCCAACCGCCACCGCCCAGGCGGCGCCCCGACTGACGCCCCGAGCGGCCCCGCGCACCGAACTGCCGGCCGCCGAACTGCCGGTGGAGTTCGGCTCGAACCGCCAGATGGCCGGCGGCTCCGCGAACGGAATGGGCGGCCTGTTGGACTTGGCGTCCTCCTTCCTGCGGCCGAACGAACGGCGCCGACGGCGAGCCGCTCTCCACCGCCCAACGGCCGATGCCGACGCTCAAACAGCTCGTGCCCGGAGCGGGCCGCAACTTTGGCTTCCAGCAAGGGAGAAGGTGCGTGCTCTCCAGTAGATCGTTGCTTACCGCCGCCTTTCAGGCTGCTTGCCGTTCGTGGGCGAGTTCATGCAGGTGATCTACGGCAACTGCGTAAAGCAAGCGGACGAGCGCACGTGGGATGCGTGGGGCAAGGAGATCACCAACGCGCTCATGGGCGGCAAAATCGACTTGCTGCGGGCGAGGCGAGTGAACAGGCGGGCGTTCGATCACCCCTTCCTGGTTGCAGCAAAGAAACGTGCAAGAAGGGCGCCGAGCGGGAGCAGTGCGGACAGCTCCGGCGGGCGGTCAGCGAGTGCGACATCCTCGGTTCGATCCAATTGGCCACGAACATGCAACGAGCGGTCCAGCGATGCGACGAGATCTCGGGGCATCATCGACCAGGTATCTCCCTTCTGCGCTCCTTTCAGCCCACACTCGCTCGTTGCAGAACCCGATGACCGTCCTCGAACAGGTGAACGGCTTCATTAACGGCGAGGCCGCCCAAGGGACTTCTGAACAACTTCCTCGGCAAGTAGCCGCCGCCCAGTGGCCACACGGAGCGAACGGGTTGACGGCAGCCGTCCGCGAGCGGCGCAAATTCCAGTAATCAGCATCTGATGTAAATATTGACCCGCATAGTGCAATAAACTAATTTATACGCAACACTCTCTCGTGTACACTCGCGAGCAATCGGTCTGCTCGCGCGACGGGGCGGCGGATTTATTTTTACAGCGATTATTGCGGGCGGGCGGGTGTTCTTCGTCTCACTTTTGGTGGTGATTGCCGGCTGTCCTTCTGCCCGCCTGTCTCCTTTCGTCCTGTAGCGATGACCCATCGAAGAAGGGAGAGGACGCCCTGGACGTCGATCCTCGTTGGCGGGAAGCCTGAACTTCTGCCAAGGCGTCCAAGTACTCCCTCTTCTTCTCGAGCATTTGGCCCTTCCTGCAAGTGGTGAGTGCAGGAATGAATCGTCAAGTCAATCGAGCTTGAAGATCGACCCGTTCGTCGAGGAATCCTTCTACGGCTACGTGATTTCGGCCTACTGCATCGGATTCATCATCGCCGTCCCGCTGGTCGGCTGGCGGGCGGCGAAGATCGGCAGCATCGTGCGTCCCGTCCAGTCCGCCCTGTTGGTCGTCTGTGTGGGCAACCTCCTCTACTTTCTGGCCGTCCTCCTGCCTTCCGCCGGCCCAGAAGTGGGGGATCCTCTTCGCCCGCTTTCTGATTGGATTCGGCGGATGTGAGTGCAGTGAATGGAAGCAGGCGTTAATTGAGGATTGTTTGAAGGCACCATGAGTTTGACGCACGCCTTTGCGGCCGCAGCGAGCACTCTTCCGCGCATCGCTCTCGCGGGATCTCAATCGTCACGAGCGGCCACAGCCTTGGTGAGTTGAAGGAGTCTGCTTGTCGGTTGTTGTTCCGTACGCCGCGACGGTTTCATTTGTGGCCTTCCAGCTCTTTAAAAAAAAAATGTTCCTGATTGGGCAAAAAAACCACTAACGTTCGCTTGCAGGAATGTGCTTGGGACCGGCCCTTCAACTCCTCTTCACGCCTTTCGGAGAGCGGGGAATCCCGATCTACGGGAATCTTTCCTTGAACATGTGAGGAGGAGGTTTGAGGGTTAGACATCTCCATCTGTCTTCCAGGTACACGGCTCCCGCCTCTGGCGGCGGCGATCGTCAACGTGATCGGAATGTTGCTGCTGGAGTTCGTTTTTGTTGAGGTCTACGCCGGGATTTCGGACGAGAAGGCCGACGGGGATGGCGGGAAAGGCGGCCGATCGCTACGATCGATTCGCCACTTGGATTTGCTACTGGACGCGTTTCGCCCAGGATCTCACCTACTCGAACCTCGAGACGTTCGTTCATTTCATTGTTCTCTCCTTTTCATTTCCCCTTTGCAGGCTGGGCGTCCCGTTCGCGATGACGATGTTCGCTTTGAGCCGAACGGAGGCGCTGAGTTCCTTTGCGTTGGCCCACGGAATCCTCGGCGTTCTCAGCTTTCTCACCAATTTGCTCTTTGTACTCGTGGCCATGGACAAGTAGTGAGTGTTCGTTTGAGGGTTGTTTGTGAGGAGAGAAGCGTTCAGCTTTGACTTCCGGAAAGTGTGCATGTTCGGGCTGTTCGGCTTCCTCATGTACCACGTGCTCACGTTCCCGTGGCCCTTCCTTGACGGTCGGATCACCACGTACTCGAACAACGGTGGGAGGCGAACGGGAGAGCGAGGATCGACGGCAATCGTTCAGATTACGAGAACTTCCTAAGCGGGAACGCGACCGTCGAACCCACCGGCTGTCCGCGGAGATCGGTTCGACTGGTGCTCGTTGATGTCGCCGGTTAACTACTGGCTGTACATGGCCGCTTTCATCGTGGCCATCGGCGTCTTCAACCCGACGATCAACATCTCGCTGGGGACGACCCTCTCGAAAGCTGCTCGGCCGGCGGATGCAAACGAAGCAGCAGTCCGTCTACTACACGGCGGGCACGTTGGCTCGGCTGGTCGGTCCCGTGCTCATCAGGTGCCTCCATTCGGCCTCTTCCTTCAAGCGCTCTCCACTTCCAGCCACTCGTATTCGATCTTCGGTCCTCGAACCACGTGGTTGATGGAAAGCGGCCTTCTGATCGGCACGTTGGCCGTTTGGGGCCGTCTTTCACCCACGATTGGTCCGCACGGAAGCCGAGGGAGCGACCAGCGGAGAAACGAGGGATCTCCGGACGACGGGCGGGCGGTCGCCCAGCGAGAATTCCGAGTGATTCGAAGTTGCGAAGAATGAAGTACACGACCATTGCTTTCATTTTACGCCCCGATTCGGGTTCTTTTGAAAGAAAGTCCGATGAGGGGCCGGTCGCCGATTATCTCCGCCGTCCATCAGCCGCTCGCTCCATTCGGCGACCGTCGGCCGGCGGGTGAAAGGCCGACCGAAGGCTGAGGGCTAAAGAAATCTCTCTGTTTTGATCGAATACAATCTTTAACCTGTTCGTCATCCCCATTGTCTCCCCTCAGCTCTCGATTGTTTTGATTCGCGCCACTCGAGCGGGCGGAACGAAAGTGCGCGGCGAACAAAGGAGACCACGGCGCGCGCACGTGCTCCCCGCTTTTGTCTCCCGCTCGCCGGACGGGATGGCGGTTTTCGATCGAAAGCCGCCGATTTGCCGGCTTCTGCCCAACGAACGAACGGACGGATAGATTCAATTAGTCGGAGATCCGCAGAAGGCAGAAGACCTGCCGAGCGGACGGGCGGGAGTTTTCGGGCGGCTCGTTCGTTTCGCGGGGCTCCTGCTGGTCACACTCGCCCGCCCGCCCGCCCGTTCTTCCTTTTCTTTCTTGTAGCCCGCTTTCACGCCTGCTCGTTCTTATCGCTTGTTTCGTTGTGCATTCAGCCCCAAGGTCATCGGCGTCGTCGTTGTGATGGACAAACCGAATGGAAGTTCCTCTTGGTGGCGGTGTTCTCTTTGGGTGGGTGTTCCTTCCGCCTGCCCCGTGAACTCCGCTAAATCGAACGTAATTTGACGGAAGACTGACGGGAGAGCAGTCGGTTTCTCGAACATCGCCTCCGCTGATTACGCGGCCGCCTTTCGCTCATCCGCCGCCGCCCACCCGATCGGCCGGCCGACCGGCCGACCCGCTTTTTCCGTGGGGCGCCGAAAACAGGGCGGTTGATCCAAACCGGGCGCGCTTTCCGCACGTGTTCATTCGAGGCGGCTTTCGTCGGCGATTCGTGCGCGTTTACCCACTTCTGATCCGTTCGTGCTTTCAGGGTTGAGAACCTCTTCGTCCTTCGAGCGAGCGAGCGAGCCAAAATGTCGATCGTCCAACCGAAAGACGTTCACCGGCGGCTGCAAGGTGTTCGCTGTGGCAAAATTCATGTTCATCTTCCTCATCCTCCCGTTCCTCTCGTTGGGGATCGTCGCCTACGTTCTCCTCCTCACCCGCTTCTGGTGGCTGATGGGCGCCTACCTCGTTTGGCTCTACTTCGACTGGAACCTGGGCGAGCGGGGTAGTCGGCCCCTAGCTTGGTATCGCAACCATCGGCTGTGGGATTTCATGGCCGACTACTTCGACGCCTCGCTCGTGAAGACGGCCTGAACTGCCGGCCGATCGGAACTACCTTCTGGGGTGCACCCGCACGGCATCCTTTCGGTCAGCGTGTTCATCACGGCGTGCACGAACGGGACGGGTTTCGCCTCGAAGTTCCCCGGCGTCCAGCCGCACGCCGCCTCGTTGGCCTCGCAGCTCTACTACCCGTTCCGCCGCGAGATCGTCGCCGCCCTCGGGGTGATCAGCGCCTCCGCCAAGGGCATTTGCCACGTCCTCTCGCGCCCGAACGGAGGGAACGCGGTCTGCCTGGTGGTCGGCGGGGCGGAGGAGGCGCTGGACGCCCACCCGTCGAACTACTCGCTTGTCCTCTCCAAACGCAAGGGATTCATCAAGCTGGCCCTCCGCGAAGGCTCCTCCCTCGTGCCCGTCTACTCGTTCGGCGAAAACCACATGTTCAAACAAGTGAGTCCCCCCCTTTCTTCCTTCTTTCGAACAATCGCCCCGTTCAGGTGGATAATCCTCGCGGATCGCCGCTCCGCGAGTTCCAGTCGACCTTCAAGAAGCGAGTGGGTGTCTCGCCCGTCTCTCTTCTGGGGCACGAGCATCTTCGGCGGCCGCTTCGGCTTGTTGCCGCAAAGGAATCGGTTGATCACAGTCGGTAGGTGTTTCCTTTCCTCCCTTTTCGTCGACTAATCTTCTTCTCCTGGCAGTCGGAAGTCCCATCCACGTGCCAAAGACCCCCGAGCCGACTCAAGAGCAGATCGACGGCCTGCACGCGAAGTACGTGGCCGCCCTTGTCGACCTGTTCGAGACGCACAAACATCGCTACGACATTCCGGAGGATCAACACCTGGTCATCAACTGAAGATCTCTTTTCTTTCCCACGTTCCCAATGCTTTCCTAGTTTTGTCTTGTAGATTGCTAAACAGTTCTAACGATAAAAAGGACACAAATCTCTCAAACGGCTTCATTCTATTTAATCGAACGAAAGTACCCGCAATGAAATCCTAATCGAACGAAAGAAGAAGATGGAGGGATCACAGGAATTGATCCGATCGACCATGTCGACCAGGCGGTTCCGCATGCGGGCGCCGAGGCCCGTCTGGTCGGGCTCCTTGCGGACGGCCTCGCGGATGAACTCGGGGTCCACGTCCATCGTCTGCGAGATCCTGAAAGTCGGTCGGTTAGCCGAGAGGACGAGACGGGAACTCACTTCTGCCATCCCCACAGCGTCGAGTACACGCAGACGGCCGCCACGCCCAGGTGGACGGCGAAGAGGCGGGGCAGCAGGCGGAAGAGCGGCCGGTCGTACTCGTAGAGCAGCACGAGCCGCTCGAGGAAGTTCTCCGCCTCGATCTTGACCAGCTTCTCGCGCAGGCTCTGAAATTAGCCCATGGATGAGTTCATTACACCAGCTGCTCTCTAATTAGTGGAAAGGACGATCTTTTGGTCATTCGGTCTCGTGGAACGCCCCCGCTGTTCGCTGAACGGTCCCGTTCGGGCTGAACGGCCGTTCGGCGCGCGCCCCCAACCCATGACACATCGTTTGATGGTGGCGGCGAGAAAGAAAAGACGGCGGGAACCTCAAGGTGAGCGGAGACCTCCGAAGGGCGCTCGGGAGCGAGTGCCTTCGATCAGTGGGAGGAGGGCGGCGCGTGTTTACGTGGAACTAGTGAAGAAATCGAAATTTCGTTCCACCCACCGCTCTTCTTCCCGCTCTGCGTGAACTTCTCCCGAACATCAATTGAAAGGAAGGTCCTTTTCAGAATGCAACCATTCGTTTTCGTCCTCTGGCTTTCGGCCGTTGGCGTTCTCGCGCAGCCCTACTCGGCAAGTTTGAACGGAAAAGGACGGGGATCAATGGAGGGATTGCAGCAAGATGCGCCGATCTACGAACAGGCGATGCGGCTGCTCGAGCGCGAGGTCCAGCTGATGCGGGAGTTCATTTCGGACGTGGGCCAATCGGACGACCGCGCGGACGGGTGGCCCGTTTGGCGCGGGATTTCGAACGTGTTCACGGACCTGAGCGGGATGTTCGGCCAGGGCAACCGTTACGTGAGTCCAAGGGAGCAGAAATGAAACAAAGCATGAGGAAGGATTCCAGTACGAGCGCTACGAGTCCTTCCCGCCGCCCGTCAACCACACGGAGATGGCCCGTCGGGCGCGCATCCGCTTGGAGGAGACCAAGCGCGAGATCATGGACCTCAACAAGCGCATCTCCGAGCTCATCACCGAAAACTTCAAGCGGAAGCCCTACGGCGACGATTTCCACCGCTCCCGCCCGCGCGACGAGGAGGAGCGGCCGGAAGGCGGCCGTTCGCGCGAGGAGCCCGTCCACGACGATGGCGGCCGCACGGAAGCGGACGTCCAAACGACCACCAACGCCTCCGCTCAAGCGGACGAAACGAAGTTCCCCGTGCCGGACGGCTTCGTCGGCTTCGAACTCCCCATTCGGGGATCGATCGTAAGTCGCGAAGTCGAAAGGTCGAGTAATCAGGGAGGAAATTCAGAGCCGCGAACTCCTCCTCCAGCAGATGTACGAGGAGGAGTACGAGCAGGTGGACAAAATGAGCGCGCGCCAGGTGGGCGAGTTGATCCGCCCGATGATCGCGCGCGGCACGCTGAACGCGAACGTGGGCCAGTGCCGGATCGCGAACCTGCTCGACGAGAGCAAAATGGTCAAAATCGAGCCCTGATTTCCCCTCACGCGAATAAACGAATGCACTTACGATCGAGTGGGCCAAGAGGGGCAACGAAAGGAGCGGCAGCACGACGCCCGCCCCAAACGAAATGGCGAGGCCGCGGTAGAGCATGCACGAAGTGCAGGGGTTCTCCTCCTGCATCACCTTCTGTTTGAACAGGAGCGTCCACAGGCCGAAGGCCGTCACCCCGCTGATGTAGCAGGGCGGCACGAGGAACATCTTGCTCGTTCGCCGCACCACTTCGAGCGTGCTCAGCTTCAGGCCCGAGTGGAAGATCGAGTCGGCGGCCTTGATGCCTGAAGTCGAAGGGACGTAACAGGGAAGAAGAAGGGGAGATTACCCATGTACATCCCGGTGGCACCGCTCGTGAGGGCGATTGCGTGCAAGTGGCCAGTCGAAGGCCCGTCGTTCCCACTTGAACGGCCAGTTGGTCACGAGGTTCGAAAGGTAGCGGTTCTGATCCTCGTGCCGCATTTCGGTGAGCGCTTGCACGAGCGTCGATTGTTCCCGCTTGATCGTCGGCCTCTCACTGAAGATGGCGAGTAAACGAAAAGAAAACAGGGGAAGGAACGTGCCTTTGTTTGAGGACGGCGGGCGGTTCCCGATCGATTGGAACGACGGTCGAGTTCGTCCAAACTTTCAGCGGGTCCACTTCTTTCCACGACATCTTCGGCCTGCAAGCGAGTGGGTCAGTTAGCGAAAGAATGGGTCGGGAAATTGAGTTAAGGACAGAAATGATCCTTCTCATTGCCTCTTAATTAATTAAAAAACGGCAAAGGAAGGTTGCAGGAAGCAGCCCTTTCTTTCGACCCAACCTCTGTTTTGTGAGCGGACTGTGGAGTATTGATTTTCCCTTTCTTTGACTGTTTTAGTTTCTTTCCAGCCAAAACAGAAAGAATGTGTGGGATCACGCCTGTTTATTATTTCGAATCGGGTAGCAAACGCCGGTGAGTCGGCAGATGTCCGCAATGTAGGTGGACACGCGCGTGAAGCGGGCGAGTTCGTTGGCCGGGCAGCCCTCCGAGCCGAAGGAAGTGAGGCCGACGAGGCGTCGTGATCCCGTTGGTGTCCGTTTGTTGCAGCGGGCTTCCGGAATCCCCGTGACACGTTCGCTTGCTCGCCGGGTTCGAGGGGTCGAGGGACTTGGCGCAGACGTAGTCGGGCGACTGGGTGGGCATCAGATCGCTCCAGGGGGCCGCGCATTCCGGCGCGTGGCGCATCGTGATCTCCCGAATGAGCGGTTCCGGAGTCCTCGAACGCTGCAACACGAAGAGGAGTGAAGGGGACGCTCGTGGGATGGCCGAACGAACCGCCCGGCCGTCCCCAACTCGAAGCCGTGAGCAGCGGGTGGACGTGTTGGTTGGCCGGTCGGCAGGCAAATCGGGGCGACAATTCGTTGAATTCGACCGGTTTGCCAGCTCGATTATCGCCCAGTCTGAATGTCTCAAAGTAGGCAAGAAAGAGAAAGAAGTAACAATCGAACCGTGCCCGTTCACACACCTCCCGGCCGCGAACTCGTGATCGACAGCCGCCGCTCGGATCTGCAACGACCGTCCACCTTAGTGATCGGAAGGCAATGAAAAAAACAAACGAATCGTGTCTGCAGTTTCGTTTGGTTGCAGGTGGGTGGGCGGCTTTTCCACGTGCGCGCAAAGTGGATGCAATCGGGGCCGTAGAGGATCCTCTTCATTGCCACTGTTGTGAATTCCTTGTAGTTGATCACACGGAAAAGCAAAGGAATAATCAAGAAGAAGAAGGATGGAAAAGAACTCACGAACACGCGCCTCCCTTCGAGTTGTCGAACCGCAAGAAGCCGTGGGCGACGGTCAGGAGGTGGCGATCGGAGATGAGGACGCCGCCCAGCTTGTTGAAGCCCTGCATTCACTGGATGTTCGATGGGATTGAAGGAGGTGAACTCACATGTAGTGCGAGGCTGACGGCCCACGGATATCGCCTGAGTGGCAGTCGAACGGCCGCAAATCCCGGACAGCCGGTCACTCTCCGCTTTCTCCACTTTGCTCAGCATCGTCTCTAAAGTGGAGTGGGATGGATGGACGTGCAGCGAGTGGACAGACCGTTGGGCATGAAGAAGAAGCCGTTGGGGGTGGATGGCGGCCATTCCGCTCGGACGGCCAGCGGAACGCAGAGGAAGAACGAAAAGAAGCGATCGCCTCATCGCCCGCAGCCGCAAAAAGAAGAAGACGACGGTTTCTTTTCGTTGAAACTCCAAACGAGTTCGGGCGTCCGTTCGAATTTTGTCGACGGAGGCGGCTTGTTGGGAGCACAACGACCGGCCGCCCTTCCTTCCTCCTTCAGGAGTCTTTTTGTCTCTCGATCATCGACGACGGGTGCTTCGGGACTCGATTTGTTTGTTTTGTTCCCGCACTTGTCGTTCGACGAGTTCGATCGACACCTGTCGTACCGGCAGAGAGGAACATGAGAGAAAGCGGACAAACTGGAAGGGAAGGAGCTGTAATTTTTGATTGCAAACAACGGGCAAATGAACGATGTTTCGTTGACATCACTGGACGGCGTTCACGTGTTTCCGGCGGCCAGACGACGGCGTGCGAACCATCCGCGTGATCGGCCGCCTCGAACGAACGGCGGGGACGATTGGGATCTCCGCGAGATTTGCTCGCGATCAGCCGGTCGAACGGCGAGGACGCTCTGTTTCGCTTCGATCAGCCGTTCGTTCGACCCGAACAGTTGATTTCTTGGGTTGCGAGTCATCTTTAGGGTTTAAATGTCTTTACTGTTTATCCTGAAGGGAGGCTGGAACGGTACGGGAAGAGACAGAATAGCTAATTCTTTGCTGTGTTCTTTTGACCCAAAAGCACAAACCGTTCGACTCTCGGCCGCTCAATCAATTCAATCCGCTCGCACAAGTCCGCCGGTCGGAAAGCACGTGCACGTGACGAGCGGGTCGAAAGTCGACCCTTCCGATCGCCCACCCACGACTGCGATCTTTGGACTTTGCGGGGCGGGCGGTCGGTCGGTGTTTGATTGCGCCGTTCGGATGACGCGTTTGCGTGTTCGGTCGATGGGCCGTTTGCGGAGCTTTCGGCCGGGAATTCTCTGCAGTTTGCGCCCTCTGCAATCACTTGTTTGATTGACGCCCGGGTGGGAAGGTGGGCAGTCGGCTTCTTTTGTATCACTCCGCCGGCCGCTCTCTCGCCCGCCCGCCGACCGGAATGCGCGTTCGCCTCGCAGACGACCTGCCTCGCCGCCCGCCAGCCGCTCGTCATCGCTTTGGTTTGGGCAGACTGCTGCGGACTGTCTGTTCGATCGGCGGGCGGGCGGCTCGTTTCTGCGGAGCGGGCGGCGAATCGGGCGGGAAAAGCGGCCGGCCGGAGTCCAGACATCGCCGGGCGGGCGGGAGCGGGCGACTTTCAAGGACGCCGGCGATTGGCGAAATGCCGCCACTTTCGCTCGAATTCGAACTTCCACTTGGTTTTCCGCTTTGCTGCTCGTCGAACGGCCGCTTTCTCCGCACACCTCGACCTCCATCGAGCGGAGATTCCTCCCATCTGGCGGCCACTCGCCCCCGCTGCCTCGGCGGGCGGATTAGCGAACGGCCGCCGTTTTTGGGTCGCCGCTTGCGAAATCCCGAAAGTGATGATTTTCCCTTCGTTCCGTTTCGAAATGCGAAGGAGGGGAGAAGGAGGTGAGGGCAACGTTCACCTGCGTTCCCTCCTCTTTCGATTTCATCTCGAAGAGGAGGGAGGGATCATTTGGGTGATTAATCCAATTTGTAGTTTCTTCCTCCGCTTTCGGGGATCGCTGGTCGACGGGAGCGTTGTTTTGATGCACGTGAAGAACTCACTCACTTCTTCTGGTCGTTTCCGCCGGTTGGCGGACGTCCCCGCCGCCGTTTGTTGTTTTGGTTTGTGATTCTTCCGCCCGCTCCCCCCGTTTCGCCCCCCCTCTCGCTATCACTCCCGCCCGCCCGGCCGGCCGCCCGCCGCTTTCGGCTGTTCGCTTTCGGTGGTGCGATTGGATCGCGAATTCGCGGACGCCCGTCCTCGGCCGAACTCTGCCCTTCGGATTCATGCGGCCTTTCGGGCGGCCGTTCGTTTGAATTTCAAATCGAACGTTCGAGTTGATCGCTTCTTCTCGCGTTCCGGCATTGGCGGGAGTCCTTTGTTCGCTCATATATCGTGCGTGTTTCCAGACATCCCGCTCACCTCACGAAGCGAAGGGGAAAGCCGAGCACAAGCAGCCGTCCACTCGCCGCTGTTCCGCTTGCCGCACGGGTCGACCGAAGATGACCGAAGTCTTCCACATGGAGCTGACGCCGACGAGCGGCGGGGGATTCGCTTTCCGACCGCGAGGACGACCTCTTCGAGTTGGTGAGTGGTCGGCAGAAGGAAGGGAGTTGATTGCCGCTTGATTGTTTGCAGGACGAACTGCCCGCCGCCCAGAAGCAAAAAGCCGTCTCTTCCGAGTGAGTCCTTGACAGAGGATCTGAAGTGATTTCTTTCTTGCGGTTTCAGTGAGGAGGTGGTCGACCTCGACGAGCAGCTCATCAACCCGCCGAACATCCGCCTCTCGCCCAGCGATTTCCAGCTCCTGAAGCTGCTGGGGAACGGGCGGCTTCGGAAAGGTGGGCAGAATTCCTTTTCCTTCATTCTCTTCTTCGCTTTGCAGGTGTTCCTTGCCCGCAAGACGTCCGCCCCCGACGCGGGGAACTTCTTTGCGATCAAAATCCTCCGGAAGGCGCAGATCGCCCGCAGCTCGAAGGACGTCGTCCACACGAAGACCGGAGCGCTCGATCCTCGAACAAGTGAAGAATCCGTTCATCTGCGATCTCCGCTTCGCCTTCCAATCCAACGAGAAGCTCTACCTGGTTCGTTCTCCTTCGTTCATTGCTCTCAAAATGCTTCCATCGATTAAGGTCCTCGAGTACCTGGCCGGCGGCGAGTTGTTCACCCACCTGGAGAAGGAAGGGGTCGTGAGCGAGACGGCCGCCCGCTTCTACCTGCCGAGATCACGCTCGCGCTCGGCCATCTCCATCGATGCCGGATTGTTTTCCGCGACCTGAAGGTGAGGAGAACCTCGTGGGCATTCAACAAACAACTCGGTGGGCGAATTGCAGCCCGAGAACATCATGCTCGATTCGACCGGCCACGTGAAACTCACGGACTTTGGGCTGAGCAAAGAGGGCGAAGAGAAGACGTGAGGGGACTTTTTTGTCCTTCCATTTAGTTCGTTCTTGTCCTTTCAGCTTCACCTTCTGCGGAACCGTCGATTTCATGGCGCCCGAAGTGGTCCTGCGGACGGGGCACGGCCGCGCGTGCGATTGGTGGTCGATGGGTGAGTCCCGTTTAATAATTTCTTTTCTTACGAGTCGTACCGTTAAGGGACGCTCTTCTACGACATGGTGGTCGGATGCCCGCCGTTCGCCTCGAGCTGCAGCAAGAAAGGTGATCGAAAAGATCCTCCGCTCGCGCATCCGCCTGCCGTCCGGCATCAGCGAGGAGGCGCAGAGCCTCATCAAGGGCCTCCTGAAGCGGAACGTGGTCAACCGGCTGGGCGCCGGGCCGGAGGACGCGGAGGAGATCAAGCGGCACGAGTTCTTCGCGGAGATCGACTGGGAGAAGGCGTACCGTCGAGAGGTGGGTGGATGCCCGTTGACTTGACTGTTGAACACTCCCGCTTTCAGCTCGTGCCGCCCTTCCAGCCCTCCCTGCAGCGACCGGACGACGTCTCGCTCTTCGACACGCGCTTCACGGAGCTGCCGGCCGTCGACTCGCCCTGCGAGACCAACGGGATGCCCGCCTTCTCCGTGAACCCCTTCGACGGCTTCTCGTACGTGGCGCCCGGCGTTCCTCGACAAGTTCTTCGAGCGATGAGCGGCGAGTGCGGGCAGTCGGGCTGTCGTTCGGATATTTATTTTTCTCTCGTTGGGTCGCTTCTACGGGTCTCGAGTGTGTTCTGGCCTTTCCTCCTCCTTTTTTGAGTCCTGATCGCTCCCGCATTTCCTGCCCGTCCGCAAACCGAAATAAACACAATCATTCGCTGTTCGTGCCTTTCATTTGTCGTTCGTGTGCTTCTCCCGTTGCTCCCCTGTCGACCACCAACCGCTAGTCTCCTCTCCCGCCCCCAATTAGCCATAGTCGAAGGCCGATAAGCGAGTCTTTGCATTTCTTTTCGTTGTATGGTAATAAACGCGTTAGTATGCTGCTTAGGCGGGCGGTTTATTCCGATTGACTAGAGTGGTGGACGGTGAGTGGCAAGAAGCGAGGGGTTGAGCAAAAGGAGCACCGGAGAACATCAATGACCAGAGAAGAAGAAATGCTTTCGTTCAAGGCAGAGGAAGGTTGGAAGGACCTGACTGAACACCCGATTTCCTCAAGAAATGTTGGCACACAGAGGATATGAGAGGATGGAGCAAGAAACACGCAAGGAACTCCCGTTAGTCGTGGACGACCCGTTCGAGCATCTGCCGTTTGACCAGCTTGTTGTACACCGCCGTCCTCGGCCATCAAGGCTCTTGTGTGTTCCGCTCTGCAAACACGGACGGGTAGAAGAAGAAGAAGATGAATGACGCACCTCGACCACCCGGCCCTTCTCGACCACACAAATGAGATCCGCCCGTTCGATCGTGCTGAGTCGATGGGCGACGACCACAACCGTCCGGCCGACCGTGCACTTCTGCAGGGCGTCTTGGATGAGGGCTTCGGAGGTCGTGTCCAGGGCGGAGGTCGCCTCGTCGAGGATGAGGACCGAAGGGTCGCGGCACCAGAGCTCGAGCGATTGCGATGCCTAAACCATCAATTCGAACAGCTTCCGAGTGATTAGCTGGCCGTCTCTCACGTTGTTTCTGCCCGCCTGCAAGTGGAAATGATGATTGAGAAAAAGGGAGATCGAAAGGGGAAACGAACCGCTGAGTTGAACGCCCTTCTCGCCGCAAAGCGTGTCGTAGCCGTCGGGCATCGCGAGGACGAACTCGTGGGCGTTCGCGAGCTTCGCCGCTTCGATCATTTTTGCCGTGCAGCACGTCCACTTGCGCCCTCTTCGCCTCCCGGCAGGCCCTCGGCGCTTTCCGGCGGCTTCACGTCCGCGTCCTTCGCGAAGTCCTCCGCTCCGAGCCCGTAGAGGATGTTCTCGCGTACGCTCGTCGAATAGAGGACAGGTTCCTGGCCGACGAGGGCCACTCGCCGGTGGTAGAAGCCGTGGTCAAACGAGCGGATGTCGACGCCGTCCAGCCGCACACTTCCGTTGGCCTGCTCGTACCAGTGCTCCAGGAGGGCGACGATCGTCGACTTGCCCCCTCCGCTGGGCCCGACAATCGCGATCGTTTTGCCCGGCTCGATGCTCAGCGTCAGGTTCTAAACGGGGGCATTAGGAAGTGAAGGAGACTGGAGAACGGACTTTGAGGAACGTCGAAATTGGGCCGCGTCGGGTAGGCGAAGGTGACGCCGTCGAAGTCGATCCGCCCCTCCACCTTCGCCCTTCTGCGTTCCGTCGTACTTGATCGCGGGCTCGCGGCGCATGAACTCGAAGATCTTCCGACTCGCGCCGATGCCCTCCATGACGCCCGTGAAGACGAGGTCAGAAGAATCTGTTAAACACCTGCACAATGAGCAGGATAGTAGAAGACCTCGCCCATTTGGAGTTGGTAGAGCAGGAAGGAGGTGATCTGATTGACGGTCATCAGGCCGTGGATCGCGAGGTGGCCGGCGTAGAACAGGATGGAGAGGAGGACGACGTTCTCCGCAAAGTCGGAGATCCAATTGAAGCCCACTTCCGCGATGCACTTCGACTGCAACCAGTGGATTGAAAGAAGTGAGGGAAGAAGGGAGAACGCACTTGAGTCACCCGGATCGTCTCGGCCAGCCGCTCTTCGTAGCGTCCGATTTCGTGCTTCTCGCTCGCGTGTGAGCGGACCGTCCGCATCGAGGAGATCACCTGAAGAAGTGGGATGATTGCAATGGCCTTCTTCTTTTTTGAGCTCACCTCGTTGGCCACATCGTTCGCTCGCGCGTTCGCCGTTTGTGCACGTTCGCCGAGTCGCTGAAAGGAGTGGAATGAATGAGCAGGAGTGAGGGAAAGAGAGTGGGGATTGCGTTGTGTCCCTTTCTCGCCTTTCGCCTCCTCGCGGCTTCCGCTCATTTCGTTTTGGTTTCCACTCGAAAAGCGGCTCGTTCGGAATTTCGGAGGCGAAAATGTCGATCGAAGCTCTTCGCTCGTTGTTGTTCGTGAGTTCCGAGTGGATGGACGAGCGGATGATCCTTCCTTTTTGCAGGATGCCGTGTGCTCGCTCTCGTACGTGTGGTGCGAGCAGGGCGCCTACTGCGAGACGCTCGGCCGCTGCCACTGGATGGCGGCCGGCGGGCTCGTCGGGATGGTCGTCCTCTTCTTCGGCGTCCTCTACCTGTTCTCGTTCGTGTTCGACGAGATGTACAAGGTGAGTGAACGGAGAGGCCGCCCCCTCATCCCCTGCCCGCCTTCCAGTGGATCGAACAGCCGCTGACCGATAAGGGAGCTGGAGGCGTACTTGGAGGGAACGCTCGTCGCCGGTCGCCACCCACCCGCGGGCGCCCGCCGAGCAGAAGCCGGCCGCCTCGCCCGCCCCCGCGCCCCCGTCGGTTTTCCGCCGCCGTCCAGCCGCCGACCGCAAGAACCCCGCCGGCCACGTGATCCGCGAGTGCGGCGACTACCCGGCGGAGATGGACGATTGAGTGCCCACTTGTTTCTTTTGTTTGTTGTTGTGTTTGGGAATAAAATATAGAAGACTTACGTCGTAGAGCACACCGTAGACCTTCAGAAAAAAGCCCAGCGGCGGGATCACGATCGCCGTGACGAGAGTTAGTCGCCAGGAGAGGGCCCACATGAAGCAGATCGAGCCCATCATCATAAAAAGTTCCGGAAAAGGATGTTGAGGTTGTTGGAGACAACCGAAGAGACCGTGTCGCAGTCCGAAGACAGCCGGCTGATCACCTCGCCTAAAGAGCGGGAGGGAGTGAGCGAGAAGTGAAGAAGCAGGGCTCACCGGTTTGGATCTGATCGAACCAGCCGATCTCCTGTCGCAGAATCGAGCGGTAGAGGTCTTTGCGCAACGAGCGGTTGACCAACGACGTGGCGTACGAGAAGAAGCCTCCGCGCAGGCCACCGAAGATCCCGCTGCAAGAAGAGCAGGAGTGAAGTGGAAGGGGAGACGAGGGGAAGAAGAGGGAACGAACCTGATCAAAATGAGGCCGAACATGCCGAGCACGAGCTTCATGAAGCGATCCGACTGCGCCTTTCCTTTGACCACCTCGGCGATCACTTCGCCGGTGAAGTAGGGGATGAAAATGCGGGCTGAAATGACTCGATGATTGGTGAGCATTCAGCCAGATGATCGCTTACCGACGGTATGGATGAAGAGGAAGAGAAAAGCCCGCGTAAAAGTAACCGCCGTTGTAGCGAGCGTACGTGAGGAGCTTCCAGATCTGCTTGAGGGTGCTCAGCCGGACGGGCGGCTCCTCCTTCGGGGTGGCCGGCTGCTGGACGTCTTGCTGAGTGACCGCATCGTAGGATTGCTGCTCGTAGCGGAGGCGGAAGGTCCACAGGGCGAAAAGGCCGAGCGATGCGATGAGTGTCCACACGATGCTGAACCACACGCCCGGAAAGGCCAACTGCCCGTCGATCTCCGCGAACAGAAGGATCTTCAGCAGGGAGTACGAGCAGGAGAGCACGAAGACGGCGGTCAGAACCAGCGAGAAGGCGACCAGCGGAATTCGCGCCCGCAGGAAGACGAGGCCGCAGACGAGCAGGAGTGCCCGGACGATCGCCAGGCAGACGAACTCGCCGCCACTCCGCAGGACGTCGAAGCCGTGCCGCCACAGGAGGTGATCTTCGAGTGTCCTTCGTGGAGAACTCGAAGCCCAAGTGGTAGAAGCCGAGGGCCAGCGTGGAGACGAGCAGGTCCACGAGGATGAACGCGCCCACCTGCGAGAAGAAAATCGAGGCGGGCAGCGAGCGAGTGGCCATTGCGGCGGGCGGAGGTCACGAGCAGCGGGTGGACGGCCGGCGCATGAGGAAGAACTCCTGGAACAAACGAACGAAATAAAATTAGGAGAAAAGCCCGCAATGTACGCTCGAAACGAACAGAAATCAACGGAAAACGTTGCGATAAGAAGAAGTTCGGAAGAATCCGCCCGCTTTCCGTTCGCCGCCGCAATTTGCGGACCAAACAGCAGCAGCGGAAAGAGGCGGAAAACAACAAGCGGAGCGAGCGAGGGGCGGGCAGCGTAAACAACTCCCGCTCTTTTCCTTCCGCCACTCCAGCCGCGTGCCGCCCGCCCGCTTCCTTTCGGTTTGACCTTCAAGCAAGGACCAGGGTGGACGAGTTTACAACAAACGCTTTCGTTAATGAACGTGTGGAAAGCTGAAAGAAATCCAAATGTCCGTTCAAAGCGATGAGTCACGAGCGGTCGAACGGAAAGACGAAAATTCGCGGCAGGCTGGCGGCAAGAGCGAGGGGGGCGGCCGCGTGCAGTCCGCTCTTCTCTCGCTCCCGCCCGGACGGGCCGCTCGCTCGGCGCTCCGTTTATCGCGTCTTCCATTCGGATCGAAGGCAAACAAGAGAAACGACGCGTTTGGCGGCCGATTCACCAATGTTTTTCTTATGCGAGTCGACGTTCGGACGGATTTGTGGCAAGCGAACAGCTCGGCTTTGCCGCAAGCGACAGATGATGGAAGGCCGAAAGAAACTGGACAGGAACTTCTAATGGTTAATGTTCGATCGACATGCTTCTACCTTCAACCTCAAATCATAATTCTTTCTGCTGGTTTATTCGAACAAACAGGCGAGCAATGAGAACGAACACAAACTGCCATGGATTGGAGGTGAGCAAGAGAAGGACGGGCAAGAGGGGCAAAGAGGAGGTGAGAAGGAGGATATGACACAAAGGACGGAGGTTTACACTTCGGAGACGAGGCTGTTCTGCGTGTGGATACTCCCGTTGTTCCTAGAAGTGAGTGCTTGAATGAGACGAGGGATTGGAGGAGGAAACAAAAGGTGAGCTTACCGGTGGAACAAATCGGCGGCGTCGATCTCCGAGCTGCGCGAACTGCCGCCGTGCAGGTTGGCGCCCGAGACCGCGAAGTAGGCGGCGTTGTTGTAGCTGCAAGCGGGCATTCATTGAGGTCAAGGGATGGACAGAAGGCAACGGACCTCAGCGTGTGGTCGATGGGCGACGAGATGACCGGCGGCGTTCGCTTCTCGTTCGCGTCGAAGGTGGTCGACTTCTGCGGCGTCCGCTCGAAGCCGAACGGGCCGCTCTTCTTCGCGTTCGCCTTCTTGATGTATCTGCAAAAGGGACAATTAAACAAGTTAGGAGGAAACAGTGCGTACTTGGCTCGGTGCTGTTCTTTCGGGCGGAAAACGAGCGATCAGGTTGCCCAGGGGTTCGCCCACGGGTCGGACGATCATCAGCACGATGAAAAGAACGGTCGGGACTAAGCGGAGGACGATGAACGAAATCATCATCCCGACGCTAATGAACGATTCGACCACCAGGGGATCGCACGTGTTCTAAAGACAAAGAAGATGCAAAGAAGGCACGCACGAGAGCATACCCGTGGGTTGTTCTTTCGTTGAAACGTGTTGTACAGATTCTGATTGAACGTGCAGCCCAGGCGGTGCTCCATCTGCAAGCAGGCCGCCCGGATTGTAGGGGATCGCTCGATCCAACAAGGCTTCCGGTCGAGTTTGGCAGTTGGGCGCTGTACGGCATGAGGAAGAAGGTGAACACGGAGGACTCCCCAAGTGAGTACAATCCTCCGACGATCAGGAACAACTGCAATCAAGAGAGAGTCTTATGGAAAGCAAATGGTGGACGAACCCAGAACATGATGTGCAGCTTCCCGCCGCGGACGTCCGACGTGTAGAAGAGGAAGGATGCACGTGGTGACGAAGAAGAGCGTAGCTGCATCGGCGAACAGAAAGAAGTAGAGCAGGGATTTGTACTGAACACTCGCGATCGTCAATGAACTCCTTAAGTTGTGCTCACATTTCGCTGGTCGCCGAGCTGCGAGACCTCCTCCTTGCGGATCTCGAAGTAACCCAAGTGCGGTTGGTAGTTGATCTTCGAGACGGAGGCCGTCTTATCCAGAAAATCCGTGAGCTCTTCATAGCGGGCGGAGTCTCGGTAGACGAAGAAGAGGATCACGAACACGGAGAACAGAACGGCCAGTCCGAGGAAGATCGCCAGCACAGTGCCGAGTCCTTCCCTCCAGGTCTGAAGTAGATGAATGAACAAAAGAAAGAAAGAGGGGTGACCAACACCCTCCGTCTTCTGACTCGTCGAGCGGTTCGGCGGGGCGGGAGTTCCCCACTGCTGGACGTTCATGACTGCCGTTCGATCCTCTTCTTCTTTGCTCGGATTGATGGGCTGAAAGACAGAGGTCGACCGGCAAGATTCCAGCATTCAAACACGCAAAGGAGCTGGTGCGAGCGATGGGTTTAGGTGCGCAGAAAGCGGAAAAAAGCCTCCTGCTGCTGCAAGAGTCAAGGTCGACCGTCCGCCTTTCCGTTGCCCACTGCTCGAGAGTGGCGATCAACGAGATAAAAGAAGGCCGTTGGATGAGTGGGAATGTCGACAGACAAACGAACACGCACGAAACAAAACGATCGATCGGATTGGAATTTTCTCACGAACAAGTGGGCTAAACGGCGGGCGAGGTCGTTCGTCTTTTGAAGGCGGGCGGCAATTCGGGCGACGGCGGGCGACCCGAACGGAACGAAGTTTGCGGCTCATAAACCGGCGGACGGGAACGCGGGCAGGCGGGCGGCGGATTTGCATAAACGAAAGACGCCGGCGATCGGCGAGGTCATCCGACGGCATCCGACCGCCTTTTCATTTCGAAATGAGTCACGAACAAAGGTTGTCGCAGAGTGCATTCGAGTGCCCTGTACGCGACAACAAACCCGAAACAGCCGTCTTCTTGCCGTTGACTGCTCGAATACTCAGTACGAAACGAACCCACTCGCTTCTGCTTCGACCGCAATCCACACCGAGTGAACGATGGCAGGCGTTCTTTTCGACAATTACGAACCGAAAGAATAAAACGAAAAGGGAGCAGCAGCAAAAGGAGACGCGAGCCGAAGAAAACGGTCGCCGGAGTTGGATGCCGGCGGAAAGTGGATTTCGGCGATCGGCGGGTGATTCACGGGATCCCCGGGCGGAGACACAAAACGAGACGCCGTTGGGCGTCCGCAAGCGGCGACAGCGGAGGGAAGACCTTGAAACCGGGCGTTGTTGGCGGTACCCTCGCCAAACAGGTGGACGCCGAGCGGACAGCTGGACGCCCGCCCGCCCCCCCTCCCGACGAAATTCGACTTGAAATTCCAAGATCGCATTGAAGTGATTAACGGACGCAGAACCACAACGCCCTCTGCATTCCATCCTTCCACCCACGATCAACACATAAGCCAGTGAAATTACAGTAACGTATCGTTGCACCCCGCTTGGTGTTTGCCCTTCCATTCCTGTCATTTAACAGTTTTGTCCCATTTTGTCGATTGCAGTTGGGACAAATTCTTGTCAATTTACAATTTTGTCACGGTTTTGACGCACGTCAAATATCGTGACGAAAACGACAAAATGTAAAAACGCCGTCACAATTTCGACAAATGTGGAATTTGTGACGTTTTGGTAGTTTTTTTGTAAAAAATCGTGACAAAAATTTACACTTTGTGTAAAAATCGTGACAATAATTGACGTTTTGTGCAAAATGGTGACGAAAAATAACAAAAATGTGAAAATTTGTTAACAAAGATGTCATTTTGTCGAATTTGTGCGGCGTTTTACTTTTGTCGTTTTCGTCACGTATTTGACGTGCGTAAAAACCGTGACAAATTGTAAATTGACATTGTCCCAATCTTGTCAATCACAAATGGACAAAATCTTGTTAAATGACAGGAATCGTGACGTATGGGTAAAATCACTTCAAGTCGGGGTTGTCAACGATTTTTACTTACTTTGTAATTTCACTGGCTTACATGAACGATAGAAGACGGAAGAAGAGGAGGAAAGGAGGCCGTTAAGCTCAAGGCCATGAAACGACGCTCGATTGCAATTCGCGATCAAACCTTCCAGCTAAAGAAAAAAAAAAGGGGAGCTAAAGGAAATCGCGCGGCTTCTGTTGTGAAAACAACTCCATTTTGCGGCAATTTGGGCCGCACGGTGTGTTCGGCGCTGACCTCCGAATTGCGCGGCCCGCTCGCTCGCACAAAGCCGACTGACCGGTGGATTTGGCGGCGAGCGCGGGCGGGCGGTGCGGGGGCGGACGGCGGCTCGGGACTCTTGACCTTCGGCAAATGGCAGCAGTTCGACCAAACGGCGAGCGAGGCGGCGGTTTGCGCAAATCCGCGCGATCGGCGACAAAAAGGCGGCGGCGAAGATTTCGGCTACTTTCTGCGTTGCACCTTTCGAGCATCAAATTCTCGATCGAAACAGTTGAGCGTCCCATCCAGAAGGAAGGTCTCACGATTAGACAATGAAGATCGTGGCCACGGCGAACTGCGGGAAATCGCCGCTGACCTCCGCCTTCAATTACGGCCCGCGTCCACGTGCGATCGCCACTCGGACGCGCCTTCCGCTCTTGAAGGGGCGCGCGTTGTGAATGCCGAAAGAGGAGGGCCGCGCAAATGGACGCGAAACAATTCGGTCGGTTCGGCCGTCGCCCGTTTGGAGGTCAACCGGCCGCCTCTCACGGTCGTCACTCGTGATCGAGGGCGGCGGCTGGACATCCGACGAGCGGGGGACACGCGGAAGGCGGGAGACCTCAAGATCGTTTGTTCTTCCTACGAAACGAAAATACTCATCGGAAGCCGTCGATCGGGCGGCCGGCCGGCGAGTGTAACGGACGCCGGAAAGCGACGGCCTTGAACTGCCGCCCGCCCTTCCCGTCAGCCGGAGTGTGAATTGTGATGAGAACACTTGTCTTTCATTCCAGTTGTTTCAAGGAATTCGTTGCTGGATTCAAGAGGGAATGCCGGGAGCATCAAACACCCGTTGCTCTCGGCCCACGCGGCTAACAAGGGAAGTCACTTTAGTTAAGGTGGAGTTTTTACATGTGCTATATACCATTCGATGCAGTTTCTCACGCTGATTCCAACGGTGTTATCCGTTTTTGCAGAACGTGATCAGGCGTGGAGTTATGGTCACGCAAAGTCCACGTTAGACTCCACGCAGAAACCCACGCAGGTGCCCACGCTTCTCCGCTGGTTTTGCTTTTCAAGCCGTCAAACTTTCCACCTCGAATGAGCATACAAAGAGCAACATTTTGATGTATAATACGTCAGCTGAAGTTACCTTGCCACTTTGTAACGTGCCTATCTGCGTGAACATCTCCTTCGAGCGCTGTACGAAAAGTTCTGAAGTTTTGGAATTTGGGTCAAAAATGATCCCAAATGCACTTCTAATCATCATTCTAGTTGAACAGAGCAAAAAGAAATTTATCCCTTACTTCAAAAAGCGAAAAGTTGCGGCCGAGGCGGATTCGAACGTCCGCCCCGGCCGGCGCCGCTTGCCTGCCCTGCAAGCAGCGCCGTAGACCACTCGGCCATTTGTCCCAAACAGTAACCCGTCGAAATCCAGGATCACGAAGCAAAACTTCAACCAACGCCTCCAGTGAAAAAACGCCCCCGGACGCGCGCGCAAAAAATTTCGTATTTTTTGGCGTTTTTTGGCCTCCGCGCGACGTTTGCACGGGACTTGCACGGGGCTCCAACGTGGACTTTGCGTGGCCATAACTCCACGCCTGATCACGTTCTGCAAAAACGGATAACACCGTTGGAATCAGCGTGAGAAACTGCATCGAATGGTATATAGCACATGTAAAAACTCCACCTTAACTAAAGTGACTTCCCTTGTAATTGGACGTCGGACGGTCGATTGGCGGGATTCTCGCCGTCGAGTGGCCGAAAAGGCGGCCGAGAACAAGCCGCGTGCTCGAGCCCGCAACGTGGACACTCGGCGGTTCGGGCGGCCGCTTCGTTCCGCGGGAGCGAGCGGAAGTGAACGACGAGTAAAAAAACCGCCCGAGAGACGAACGGCGGCGGCCGGCCGGCGGCAGACCGCATGCAACTTTTCCCGCGAGCAGCGTGAGTGAGGAGGACGCGACTGCCCAAACACACACGAAGCGAACGTGAGGGGCCTCGGGGAACCCAACAAACGAAAAAGCGAGAGGGAAAATTGACTTCGCTCGCTCCGGGCGAGAAGAACGACGAGCGGCGGGAAGCGGGCGAACGCCCACAGCGCTCATGCTCGTCCAAACCCGACCCACCGAATAGTCGTTGGGTTTCGTCGAGACCTCGCTTCGAACGTCGAAGCGGCTTTGTCTCGTTAGGGCTTTTCGTCCAAAGAACGCGCCCCACTCTTGTCTTTCGTGTTTGACGACACGAAGACGAAGGAGGAAATTCGAAACTTGCGAACGTTCTCCACCGCGAAATCCCGCTCGTCGTCGTCGTTTCGCGTTTGTTCGTTCGTTTGTTCACGCGCATTCTTTCGTTTGTCGCCGCGCAACGCCGAGAGGGGATCGCGAACAAAACGGCGGATCGTTTTTGTGCGAAAACCGCAGACGCAGGGAATGACGGACGATTTTTTACCGAAAACAGTTGATGGTTTTTATTTGGGCGTTCCTTTTTCTTTCTTTTGTTTCTCGCCCACGTTCTGCCGCGTCGTTTTTTATTTTCCGCCGGCATTCGCGTGTTCGTCGGCGGGGGCCGGCCCCGGCTTCCAATTGGCGAGTGGAAGGAAAGGAGTTCCTTTCGATTCGACTGGACACTCGACGCGATCCGGTCGATCGATGGGCGAGGAGTTCGTTCGACGTCGCACTACAAACCACCGCCGTTCTAGTTTGCTTTCGATGTTGCGTGAGGAGGGAGCGTGGCGGTTCTCGCTTTGAATTACGAACGAGAACGGCGGCGGCGGCCGGGCGGGCGGGGTCGGCGGGTTTGTTTGAAGACCGCCGAGAACGCGCGGCCCTCCGGACTCCCGATTGAACGAACGAAATGAACTTCGCGCCCCTCTCGCCCCGCCGGCCCGACAGGCGCGAAGATCGGCGATTTTCGTTGCGAATTTCGATGCCCGCGTTCTCATCGCTTTTTGTCGTGAACTCTGCTGCTCGCAAGTACAAACGACTCTTTTCGGATGGAACTGGAAGCGGTACTTTCCCACGTTCTCTCGGTAAGTTGCGGCCGATGTGCGACCCTCCCCCAACACTCCCCTTCGTTCTTCGTTTCACTCTACTCTGTAGTTTGTGTTCGGGTGCCGACGGAGGCCGCGGACGGGAAGGGGAGGACCGCCCTCTCGCCGGACGCGCCGCCGGCAACCGAAGTGGTAAACGCCTTTCGTTGCCTTAAAGACAGCTCGCCATCACGATTGTCCTTCGGTAGCTCGTTCTTGCCCTCCCGTTGGGCCCCCCTTCCCCTCCTCCTTCTGGGTTAACTCTCTTGTTGGCCTCCCCGCTTCAAAATTCACAGGAGAGTGAATTGTCGAGGTCAAAAATCGAACCATCCGCAATTCAAATGAGCGTCCGGCTGTTCTCTTCCGAATTCATCTCGTTTGCTCAATCGGGATGTTTCGAATGACGTCCGCAAGTGGGCGAACGTGGAGGGACGCCCGGCCTTCGGGGGCCCACCGGCGGCTCAAGTTGGCCGAAAAAGGCCGAAAGCGCGGCCTCGCGTGTGAGCGTTCTTTTTGGGCGGCGAGAACCCGCGGACTTCATTGCTTTTCGCTTTTGATTAACCGAGAGGTTTCTCTTCGTTGTTTGCTTTGACTGCGAACTCACCCGCTTTCGTCTGTCCTTCGGCTTTCCGGTAGCTTGAACGAATTTCCGTCTGCCACCTTCGTTTCCTGTTTTTGTCTATTTGGCCTCTAATACGCGTGTCTGCGGAATTTCTTATTGCTTCTGACCTGCCCACAAATGCCGGCTTTTTCGTTTTGTAATTTGGCCTTCACTGTGGTAATCCAACGATTACGACCAGAAAGGAAAGCCGTGCTGAAGCAAGTTTCAAACAGCGATGTCGCTTCTTGCTCTTGTGTTCAATTTCGTTTTTGATTCGAAAGAACTCGCGTGTTCTGGGGAAATGCTCACGATGCCGCTCGATTGACGTTTGATCGTGATTCGAACTGGCAAACGGCGTTCGGTTGGGAGTGATCGTGAAGGCGGGAGGATTGTAAATGGCGCCAATTTGCAGCTCTTCGGTCGTAAATAACTCGAGCAAGAGGCTTCGTTCCTTTGAAACGACTCCGTTCTTCTCGCTTTTGCTGCTCTTTGTTTGGACGGCGTCCGGGACGTGGAGGAAGGCCGCGGTCAATCCGAGAGGCCGGCGGTGAGTAATGAGGAACACGCGCCCGTAATCCCCCACCTTCCCGCTTCTCCGCACGCCCCCTCCGTTGGCCGCTGTCCGTCGGCGGGCGGCCTTAAGGCACGGCTCGTGACCGCCTTCTGCGGGCGGCTATCAGCGGGCGGCCGAGTCGCCTTCAATTTCTTCACTCGCCCGCCCGCCCGAAACGTCACGATGCCGCCGAGGGGAGCGGGCGAGCGAAGAGGGCGCTTTGGATTAGGGGATTCCACTTTGGACCGCCGATTAGCCGCCGTGTTTGATGCACAAAGCGGAGATTGTTGTTCGGACCTTCCGCGATTTCGTTTCGGTCCACTCCTACGGTACAAAGACGGGGAGATTCGTGGCGGGCTTCTTTTTGCGCGTGTTTCTTGGCATCTCGCCTGTTCGCGCCTTCCGTGTGGACCTGATAGAGTTCGTTTCAGCTTCTTCCTGCAACGAATTTGTGCGTAATGGTAGGCAATGTGAAGAAAGTGCCCGTTTCAACCGCTAAGCGCACTTCTGATCGGTTTCGAACATGAATTACGGCGATGGCAGCGGCAACAACGGGCCGTACGGTCCACCGCAGCCGATGGACAACCGAAGCCTGCAGATGCCGGCACGACCACAACACCAATCTTCTGATTACGGTTCGTTTACTTTCAATCACTTGATCACAACAACTCTTCTTGTCGTCAGGAATGGTCCGTGAATCCCAACGCCCACTACAACAACAACATGCCGCCGCCCATCCACCGGCCGCCCGGTCAACAGCCGGTTCCTCAATACCCGCAGTTCAAAATGCAGGAGCAGAGGGCAAGGTGGGAGACATACAGCAAGCATTCTTTTCCAAGTTCATCCTCGACTGTTCAGACGACGGCGGGGAGCTTCCAATGCAGCACAACCCACGGAAGTGCAGCACGATTCGTGAGCCCCGACCAGCTGCGGCAACAGCAACAGCAGCAAATGATGCCGCCGCCCCAGCTGTCCATCCCGCAACGCCCCCAGTCGATGATGCCTTCTCCGACTCAAGGCGTATGTTCGGTTGAAGCATCAGGGCATTTATGTTCAATATTGCAGACATCCCAATCTTCTTACCAATCGGCTTTGGTCTCGCCCCAAATGCACGCACAGCCGCCGCTCCAGCAATCGCCGCACACGCTCCACTCGCCGATGAGCAACGGAAGCGGGCCGGGGCTGATGGCCTCTCCTCAACAGCCGGCTAACGTGATGCACTCGCCTCAACAGCCGATGGGCCCGTACGGCGGCCAAATGCAGACCTCGCCGAACATGAACCCGCCCGCCTACCCGCCGCAGTATCCCGCACAGAACGCAGGTCCACCGTCCACCCTTACGTTGGACTTCAAGAGTAAGGACTGTCTTTTCTTTTTTCGTCTTTGTTTCACTTTCTGCCGACCGCTAAAAGTTCAAACCTGGGCGGTTAATGGGCGAAAGCAATCAGTCATCACTGTAGGGGGTGTTTCCGCCCGCCCAACCCGAAGCCCGCTTGTTTACTGCGGAGAAGCGCATGACGAGCGAGCGGGCTGAACGGTTCGCCGCCGCCTGCCCGCCTTCCGCCGCCTCTTGTCGGTTTGCACTTCGATTCGGCGAAACGTAAAAACGAGCGGATTTTGTCGCGAATTGCGGGAATCCCGTTCGACGCGCTCCGGAGGTCACTTGCCGGTTTGAACGGAAAAGAGTCTCGCCCGGCGATCACTTCGTTCTTTCCCTCCATCACTAAAGGGCGACGTTTTTGCAGCTGCTCGCCGCCCTCCCAACGGAGCGTCCAGCCGGCCGCCCGCTTCTCGGCCGCCCCTCGTGCAATCGAATCAGTACGAACGGGCGCCCAATGTTCGCCAATCGATCGCCCCAACAGCCGCCGTCGTCCATGCCCCCGCCCGCCATGCCGCTGACCACGAGCGGCGGGCCAGGCGGCCATGAACGCCGTCCAAAATGCGCAGTTCTCGACGCCCAATTCGGGCATTCCGGTTAGCTGTCTTCGTTTTGAAGACCTTAGTTTGTTGTTGACTTAGATGCCGCCTCAAACGGCCGGGCACAATCAAACAGGGATGTCTCCTGCTGCTCCTTACAGCAATTCCCATCAAGCCCCTCCGGGCGACTTTTACGCCCGCCCTCGCCCCGAACAGCTGCACGACCCGCAGCAGCCGCACACTTGGCGGAAGGCCTCTTGCCTGCAACTTCCGGCTGTGAGTGGTTGCAAAAGGGTTAACATCTAATCGAATTGTTTGCAGGAATCCCACCACTCGGAAGGACTCGACCTCGCCGCAGATGCTCCCGACGAACGAAGCGGGCGGCGTCTCTTCGACGTTCGGCCGACCGACCAACGGCGATTCCACTCGTGGTCAGAAGACGACGGCGAACGAAAACGAGCCGCCGCCTCTTCGGAAGCTCTCGTACCACCCGCAAAACAGCGAGAACATCCGTCGGCCAGGTACTCGCCTTCTCCCTTCCTTCTTCACTGCATCCTTTCGTTCAGGAAGCTTGAAACCGAGCGGCGGTTTCAACGAAAAGTTTCCGCAGCCAGAGCTTGAGCGCGGCCGAGTTCCTTCGGCGGCACGGCGGCGAGGGCGGCGGAAGCGCGCACGGATCGCACTCCTTGCGCCGCTTCAACAGCCAATTGCGCACTCACCGCTTCTCCACGGCCGGCCTCAATTTGAACTCCGCGTCGGGCTCCGTCTACACGCCGCCGCCGATGCTCTCGCCGATGCGCGTGGGCACGGGCCTCTACCGTTCGATCAGCCGGCAGGGTGAGTTCTTCGGGGTGGTTCGAAACCAGAAGAGGGAGGAGGGAGCACGAAGATCCGTCAGCAGTCCACTCGATCGGTCGGCGGCGAGCGGGGGGTCGTGCGCTCTCGGATTCTCCGCGAATGTCCGCAGAAATCGGGCGACATCCCGATTGACCGCTCGTTCGCTCTCGTCCGTCCGCCGGGCAAATGAAGCGCTCTAGTTTGTATTCGAAAGGAGGAGCGTCGACCATTCGGTGCTCTCCTCCACCGCTTCGGATCACTCCAAAACGTCAGCCGAAGGGGATCGCACGTGCCCGCTCCAATTCTTCCCGGATTGTATTTGTTTACGGGGCCGGTGGGCCGGCGGGCGGTCGGACGGTCGATTGTACCCGCCGGTCGGCCCGATCTCACGCGCCAACCGCCGGCGCTCACGACTTCCGCATTTCCCGCAGTCGCCCGTTCGTTCTCTTTCGGCCTCGGGGACCACTCCTCCACTTGTCGTCTCCCACTCACCTCCGCTGCTCGCCAGTCCCTCGGATTGCTTTTGCTTCCTGGGCGGCTGGAAGAGCACGAAACACGGAAGCGGAAGAGTTCACAATCAGCTTTCGCCACTCGCCGCCCGCAATTCCCGCGGTTTTTGGTCATCGGGAGGGCGCGAGGGGGAAGTGGGAGGTTGATCGGCTTTGCGCTCATCCCCCGCCCATTAAGCAGACGAACGAGCGGAGTTTGAGATCGCCCTGCTGCGGTTTCGAAGAACGGCGCCTCCAGACGGCGTAGTCGGCTGTCCGTCATGAGTCAGGCCGCTTGTCTGCAGCTCGTCCGGAGTGGCCGGAAGGGTGCTGGGCGTTTCGTCAGGGCAGACGGGAAATTGAGCGAAGGCCGGCCCTTCCTCTTCGAACGAGTGCCTAATTGAGCCGCTTTTTGACCCACTTCTCCGCCCTTCGCTTTTCGCTACAAAGCTATGAGGAGATGGATCCCAAGATTTCTTTTTGACGTGTTCGGAAGAGGCGTGGTTGGAAGGTAGGAAGTCGTTTGTTTGATCGCGCTGGTCTTCCGCTTTTACAGCCAAATAACCATCTCATTGTTCTTTGACCTGGTCCCATGCTGGTTTTTGACTAGTCTTTGCTCAAAACAGTGGGGGTTGTTTGTCAGACATTCTGAGCGCATTACCGTCTTTCTTCCATTAGCAGACTTCTGATAGTAATCGATAAGCGGGACCACACGGTCGATAATCCCGTCTTCGATGCTCGAGCACCGTTATCCCTCCTGTTTGCAAGAAAGATTCGTGGCTATAAGGAAGGCTTTTCGAAATGAAGCCGAACGAAATGGCGGCCAACGAGAAGTGTTTTCTAATCGCGTCTCGCGGGCTGTTCGGCGGCCCTCGGGGCAATTAGTCACGTCCACGGCGGCCGTTTCTTCTCGATTGCAGGCCGGGCGGGGAGCAAAAGGCCGTTTGCAGCGGCAGCCGTCTATTTTTGGCCGCCCGAACCAAACGACGAAAAATACGATTTGTGGCCCGCCCGCTCGGCCTGCAAACGGGCGCAGAATCGTAAAGAAGAGAGGGAGGAGGAGGAAGGAAGCGGGAGGACGCGTGTGTGACGCTGCCTGCGGGCGAGTTTTTTTGCAGAAAATGCGGAAAATCTGCTCGTCGGTCGCCCGGACGGAGCGGGCGGGCGGTTTGGCAAACGAGCGCATTTCACGGCCACACGGCGAGTGAGCTGCGGACGGGAACTTTCTCATCTTCTTTCGGCTGCTGGGAACGATCTCCCGTCTGTAGCGATTGCTTGTTCGTGGTCCACGTGTTGCACGAGGGACGCGAATCCCCGCACGCCCATCAAACGCGGCTTTCGTTCCGCAAATGCTTTCGGACAGCTGGCGACGGGCGGGCGGCTGGCGGAACAATTGGGCGGATCGAAAGCGAGACGGCCGTCCGCCGGCGCTTCGTTTGTCTCTCGTTTTGTTTCTGTCTGCAAATTCGCCCAATTTTACGCATCGGAGCTGCGGTTGGAATTCGCAGAAACGACGACAGAAATGCGGGCGAGTAGCCGGGTGGCATTCGTGTGCAACGAATTCCTTTGCTCTTTTGTTCTTCGTGTCTGTTTCGCACTTCGATGCTTTCGGATTGGACCTGCAATGCCTGCCGCGACCACAACTTCCTTCGGATTACGCGTACTGACGCCAAAGACGGCTTCTTCGGTTGCGATCCGACAAGCCGATTGTTTTCTGCTTCCTTCTGCTCATTTTCTTCCTCCTTCTCATCGAATGGGTGCTGCAGGTGCCTTCTTGTTGCGAGCAGTTTCTTCCTCGGGTCAGGTGCCGCCTTCTTCAATGAGCGCGCCAAAGAGGCCGTCGATTAACCGCCGCACGATTCTCGCGTCCACGTCTTCGGCGCCCCGTTTCGCAAATCATTCGAAACCGTCGCCGTGAATCACGCCGCTTTTCGTTTGCAAAACGAGACGAATGAATCGTCGGGCGAAGCAACGTGTTGGATCGCGGTTTGCAGGCAACGAAATCAGCGCTCGACGCTTCGTTTCGGTCGCCGTTGCACTTCAAAAAGGCGACGTCCGCCGGGAGGCCCGCGTGCAAAGCCGGCCGCCCGCCCGTCGTTCCGAAAGGACGGGCCGCCGGGGATCGTGAAAACGAGTCGCTTTTGCAACGAGCACGGAAGCCTCGCCGTCCGTCTCTCGCCACCTTGCAGCGGGAACGGAATGAAAAGTTGTCCTCGCTGCCCGCTCTCCGCGTCCGTGATTGCGATCTCGAACGTTGTTCGAAAATGTCGCCCCTTTGCTCGTTCGCCCTCCGCCCGTCTAATCGCCCGTTGATTCTTTTTGTGCACTCCGCAGTGCGCGCGGGGCGGGAGGGGGGGAGCACGTGGTGTCTGCATTTGCTCGCCTCCTCTCCCCCCTCCCTCGTTGCTTTTTCTTCGCTGCGGGTGGAAGGCGACGGGAGATCGCGCACGGGAAGCGTGACGACAAAATGCGGAGAGCAGACGCTTCTTCCGCATTTTCTCGCTTCTTGCGCAGAGGACGTGCACGATAGGGGTGGCCGATTTGTGGATCTTCGGGCACAAGGAGGGACGATCGACGAGCAGAAAGCACTCTCGCTTCGTCTCTTCGTTATCGCGCGTCGATCTCGGCGGATTTCGCGACCTTCGGTGGCGCCTTTTCGTCGATCGCACGTTTGCGCGATCGCCGCCTTGTTTTTTGCTTCCTGCTTCCTCTTCGATCGACATTCCGTCGAACGCCGCCAACTGGGGGCTTTCGGCGCCCAAAGGTCGCCCGCCTGCGGGTCGGCAGCGCGCGCATTTTTGTTTGCTTCCAACCCCGCCCTCCGCGTTCTTTGACGCCCGTGCTCGCCGATCAACGGTCGAGTGCTCGATGGAGGAACGAGAACGCCGTTCGGAGATCTCGCGGCTGTTCGGCTGGAGGCTGTTCGCTGAAGGCTTCGATTCCGAAAGAGCCTGCTTGAACTCCGGCCTCCTCTGCCGGCCGGGTGGTCAGCTGGTCCATCGATCCGCCGATTTGCCCGCCTTGACCTCACGAGCACTCGGGGTTTCTTTTGCTGCCGGCAGTCGCCCGTTCATCGGTTGATGGGTTGTTGTTTTTGCGGTTGTTTACTTCCTGGATCGCGTGCTGTTGGGCCCGTGCGCGTTCGATCACTCGCGGCGACCTTCCCGCCCTCTTCGGATCGAACGAACGGCCGATCGAGTTTCTCGCCGTTCTGCTGGAATTCGCTTCTCGCTTGTGGTCGGCGTTTCGCTTTGCTTCTCGCGACCCGCCCTGCCGCTTATTGTTGACCCAGTTCGATGAAAAATGATGCCTGGAGCGGTCAAAAAGCGCGTCGTGATTGGAAAGAACGCACTTTTCTTCAGCGAACGATGCCGGCGAGCGGAAGTTTCTTTTGGCGATCATTTGGGGGAGTGATTGGAGGACCGCCGGGGAGCACGTGACCGTCTCGCAGTTATTTTCGTCCGTTCCCCGTCGCGATTGATCACTCGAACGCGCACTCTCCGCCGCCCAAAATAGCCGCGGCTGCGGGTTGGGACGTGGGGACACGGCGACCGGGAAGCGGCGAGTTCTTCCCGTTTGGTTTCTGATCGAGGGCGAGCGGAATGGCGGGCAGATCGCCGCCGAAATGCGGAGGTCGTTAAAGCGGAGCGTTTCGGCGACGCTCACCGCCGCCTGATTCGATTTGCGGGCGTGGTGTTCCGCTCGTCGTTCTGCTGCGTTTGCAAACCGAGCGGCGAGCAGCGACGCGTGTGCTCGACCGGGCGCTTTTGCAGCGTTCTGCAACGTTCGGAAGTGGAGTTTCGTGTCGAAATGATCGCGCGATTCTGCAAGCGGGTTGGCTCGAAGGACGTTCCTTCCGCCTGCCCTTCTCGCGCAAGAAGCCGGACCGCTTGTTTGCCCGCGAGGCAGCGAGGATTGTCACCCACGAGTCTCGTCGCCCCGCCCGCCCGCCCGCCCGCCGCGTGCACGTTGCAGCCGGTGGACCGACCGGTTTCCCGTCTAGTCGGCCCGAACAGCAAACATCGTTGGCCGCCGGCTGCAGGATGGAAATACGCGCGTGCACTTGCACCCGCTGGAGTTGTTTTTTCGCGAATGAATCAACGGATTTGGAAAGCGTTTTGATTCACGACAGTCGTCCGTCCGCTCCGCTGTCGCCTCCGCTGTTTGCAGAAAGGAATGAGGGGGAAGGATTACGCTGGACAACCAGCCAGCAGACGTGACTTCCCACTCGCAATCCTCTCCGAATGCTCGCGTTCACCGCTGATTGATTTCTCGTTGATTCCTCCGGTCATTCGCTCCTTTTCGTTTGATTCGTGATCGTCGGCCAAAAGCCACCTGCAGACGCGCTGCCCGTGGTTTCGAATTGCATTCCGCACGGCCGCTTATCAACGAGCACTCGTGCGTTTCGACTCTTCCGCTGCGCTTCGATCGTTTCGCACGCGGGTTTACGATTTGCATTCGAAACGGTGGTCGCTGCGGATCACGCGTTTCCGGCCGGCTTCCGACCACTTCGCGGGGGTTCGGAGATCTCCCCTTTGTTCTTTTTGGTAGCTCCGATTCGTTTGGAAGCGAACACTTCCGTTTGTACCGAGGAGCAGTAATTCGAATTCGAGGGCAATACGCGAGAACCGCGTTGGTTTCCGCGATTTGTTGGTTGCGTTGAACGTTCTTTTTCCACCTTCCGGCCGTCTGCTGCTTCGAACATCCCCCTGCTTCCTCCGCCCGCCCGCAGACACAATCCTCGCGTAATTGACGTGCGCGTGGTCGGACGTCGCCGATCGATTGGATTTCGGGGAGTTGAAGGCGGCCGTTCAAAATACACAACGTTCTTTTTCTTCCGCGCTTATTTCTTCTCGCTTTCAGAACGCAAAATCTCCTCGTTGGCGCTGTCGCTGAAGCGAATGGACGGCAACGCGCAACCGAACGTGGCGGGCGCAAAGGCCGAGACGCCCACCATCACGACGACCGCCCCGCCGGCCGACTCGGCGCCCCCAAGTCGCCCGATGAGAACCGAACGGCCACGCCGATTGGCCGGAAGCCCAGCGGGCGCGGCCTGGAGCCCGAAGGCGTGCCCGCTAAGCCGACCTCCACGTACCCGATCGACATCGAGCAGGCCCGCGCGACCCTCACCGGCCGCAAGCCGTTCATCCGACCGCCCATGGACAATCGGGCCAACGCCCCGCAACGGTAAGCGCCTCGTTTTATGGTTGTTTGGAGGCGGTCCATTCCAATTTAAATGAATTCGTTAGAATGACTCACTTGCTTTCAGGAAGAACGGCCTCTTCCTCAGTTGTGCCACGCAGGGAACGGACGGGGTGAGTGCGTGTGCGGGAATGCCGATCCGCAAACTACAAATCCGCAGTGCCGGGCACAAAAACTGGTGTTTGGTGTCCGACGGCCGCCTTCCAAGAAACCGCGTGCAGTCGGCGGCCGCGTGCACTTTCGGGCAGACGGGTGAGCGAAGTGTAATCACTCGACGGCTGGAGGAAGAAAAAAGCCGCGTGCATTTGGTCATCGAAACGAAGCGAACTTTCGGGTGGAAATGTGCAGGCCAATCATTGAATTGGAACGGACACCAAGGGGATTGATTGGCTCAAACAAAACCGAACATTAAAGAGAACGAATCATTTTGCACTAAAAAGTCCCAGGATAACAAACAGCCATCAGAAACGCACACTCCTTCACCGGTCGATTTCAGTCCGCTTTTGCCGCTGAACTGGAGCTCCTGCGGAAGGAGTCGGCGAGCTCGACGGCGTCCACGAACCAGGAGAACAACCCGTCCCGCCGAATGTCCATCATCCGCAACAGCAAGCTGTCGATCACGAACGATGACGAGGTCTTGCGGTTTGTTTTCTCCGCGGAGTTCTTTTTATTGTTCGCTTTTGTGCAGGAAACTTTCGACCTCTTCCACCGACGAGCCCACGCGCAAACTCTCGAGCACCGTCGGACACGTACTACGACTACGTCGGGCTGGACAGCGACATCACGCCGTAAGCAGATGCACGAGAAGATCAAAGAATGCCCGCCTATTCAGGCACATCAACCTGGGCAAGCCCTTCCAAGCGAGGGTGAAAAAGTGGAGCGCGCGGGAGGTCTCGAAGGAGGAGCGTGATCAAATCCCCGACCGCGACGACATGGTTCTTTGACTGCAAGGTGGTCGAACACATCCCGCCCGCGAGCAGGTTAGTGGAAGGCACCTTCACGCTTGTTCACTCGTTCCTCGATTCCAGTGGCCGCCTACGAGGCGCTCGCGTGCAGCCAAGCGGTGCCCCGTCCCGGCCGCAACAAGGAGCTCGCCCTCCACATCCTCATGGAAAACCAGGGCAATCTGCAGGCGGCCGTCATGGACCTCCTCCGTTCCGACACACTCGACTGGGAACAGTACCCGATCGTTTACAACAACCTTTACGTGGACGTCGACAACTGGACGCCCGAGGAGATCGGCAGCTTTCAGGACGCGATCTACAAGTCGGAGAAGGACTTCCATCAAGTGGCTGCTGAGGTTCGTCGTTCTTCCACTTTGCTTTTGGTTGGGAGTGCGCAGCTGGAAGGGCGGATTTACGGCCTCCGCTGGGAGCTCGTTTATGTCTTTGGAGTCCCGATTGGCTTCACCCGCTCACTCGTTTCTTTTCAGCTCGGGAAACCGGACCGTCAAGCAGTGCGTCGCCTTTTATTACACGTGGAAGAAGTGGTGAGTGCTGCCTTCTGTTGTTCTCATTTCGATCTTCCTTGCAGCTGCCCGGACGACTACCGAAAGCTGCGGAATTTGCGCAGAAAGCGGCTGCTGCTCGAGCAACAAATCGATTACACGACCTTCGAGGCGGCCCGCCAGCGGCACCCAATCGGAGAACCCGGCCGAGACCTCGGACGACGAGTACTCGGACGGCGGCATGGAGTCCGACGCCACGTCCATCGCCTCCCTCTCGCACTTCAATCGGCCCTCGTCGCCTTTCGAAGACACTCGGTGAGTTCCTTCGCTTTCTCGTTCGTCCACTTGCTGTTGCTCGGATTGCAGAGGTGAGAAGTTCCCGCGGATTGGAGCGGCCGGAGGGACGAACGCGCGGAAGAACTCGAACGTTCGGTTCGGCGGTGCGGAGCCGAGCGGCCTCGGGACGAGCGGGACGGCCGGAGGAGCAGAGTGCGATGGCCGCCGCGATGGCCGCCGTCATGTCGAATCCGACGAGCAGCGGGCAGTCGGCCTACCCGTGGCTGCACGGCGGCGGCGAGTTCCCGTCGCCCGCCTCGTCCGCCACTTCGGTCAACAACTCGTACAGCCAGCCGCCCTCCGTGGGCTCGATGGCGATGGACCTCTTCGGCAACGACGCCTCCGCCGGCGGGCCGATGCCGCGGGCGGCTGCGAAGGTTGGTGGTCACGTGCGAAGTGCCTCCTCTAATCCACTCTTCGCTTCAGCCCCGCGAGGAACGAGCGGCAAGAAGGGCGCCCAGCCGGCGGCCGACGGCTTCTTCCACTGCCGCCTGTGCGACAAGAAATTCGAGAAGGTCAAGTCCCTCAACGCCCACTGCAAGTCCCACGCGATGCAGGCCCGCGCCAAAGGCGGAGGCCGCCGCCCAACTCCAACACAAACAGCAGCAGCAGCAGAACCAACAAAGTAAGCACTTTACGGCCATCCTTTCTGTTTATCCCTCCACTTGCAGGCGGCTTCACGCAACCCGCAACGGAACGCGCCGAACGGAAACGACCGGCTGCCCAACGACGCGCTGCTCGGCTTCCGCGCGGACATCGACGCCCAGCAGCAACTCCAGCAGCAGCAACAGCAGGCGGCCTTCCTGCGGCTGATCGGCGCCCACTCGGCTTTCAACACGGCCGCCGTCTCGTCTGCCGGCGGCCTCAACGACGCCCTCTCCATGGGCCAACTGACCGCCGCCCAGCTGTCCGCCTTCACGCAGCCCGAGCTCTCCAGCGTCCTCGCCGCCATGCCCCAACAGCCGGCAACCACGGCGGCCGCCCTGGAGCAGCTGAACTTCCAGAACTCGGCCACAATCATGCATTGAGCGAGTGCACGTGCCATCCTCCCCCTCCTCCTCCCCAGCGATTCTTCCCACTTGCCAACCGCCCCCAATTTCCTTCCGCATCCAGCCAGTTGCCCCGCTTTTGAAGACTCCTCTCCTCCCCGTCGTCTAATTTCACTCTTTCCACCTTTTAGTCGGTTTCCCGTAGCTTCCCTGTAGTCGTTTGACTTGCTGTACAGTCGCGAGCCAGGTTTCTCCTCGTCTTCCAACGATTCTTACACTCCATCACGAGTTGAATGTTTCATTCTGCCTCTCAAAACGGTTCCTTCTCTCCCCGTTCCTCGCCAACCCGAATCTTTTCCGTTCTTCCCGGTCTTCAGCACCGACAACGTTCGGTCTCCACCCGCGGTGACCCAACCCCCGAGTGTTGTTTGTTGTAGAGGGTTTTATTAACCTTAAACCAGTGAACAATCTCGATGGAGGCCAACGGGAATCATTGAATAATTTATTTTCAAGACGGAACGGATGAAATGAAATGAGAAAAGCGGACCTGCTTTGTGTTGATGGAAATGCGCAAAGGAAGAGCAAGAAGGGAGGAAGGGCCAACTAAAAGCGAGTGCTTTAGCGACTTACGAAAAACCTTCGCCTTCGCACAGGAAAGTGGGGGACTCTAAACGAAGAGACGGTTGGACTCGGGGGATCACCTGCTCGACGCGCTCAACCGCGACAACGAGGACCGCTCTGATTGCCACGTCTGGAATCGAAACTTTAGGCAAGGAGAGTGGGTGGGAGAAGGGGCAAAAGGAACGGGAGAAGAACATGTTAGGCGGCTGCAGGACATCTGCGCTAAACACGGCTCTAGTGGGAACTTCTAACAACGGAGAGGAAACGAGCGAGTGGATCAAAATAACCGGCTTTACACAGGAGGAGAAATGAGGATCAAAGGGGAGGGAAAGAAGATTCAACCTCGGGGCTCCATTATCGAGTAGCTGGACTTGAAGAGCTCGGACAGGTTGAGCGGGTCGTTGAGATCGAGGCCTCCGAACTCGTCCGCCTTCGCGCTGGGCTTCTCGGCGGGCTGAAGAGAGCTCAAACTTGAACTGGACGACTCATCCTTCGGCTCGGGGACGGCCGGCGGGGCGGTCGAGGTCCAGCAGGACGGGAACTTCGCCCTCCGAGTGATCTTTCGACCATTCGCCGATGTAGCCGTGGAATTCGGGCTGAAAGCAGAGGGAAGTAAGGAGGAAAGCGAGAGAGAACCCACCTTTTGGGCGTCCACCTTCTGACCGATCAATGGTCGGGTTGCTCCATTCGACTGGCGGCGATCAGAGAAGAACCCTGATCAGCACTGAATCGATTGAAACCGGTTTGAACACCCGTCCCCGCAGCACACTGACCACCTCCGTGCCCCTCATCGATGAACAGCCCGCAGTGCTCTTCGTAGTCCACCTGCTGGTAGTCGTAGAGCTCGCTGAGCGACTTCTTCAGCGGCACCTCCGGAGTCGGCGGGGAGGCGGCGTTTGTGGGCGGACGAGTCGCGGGAGGACGAGCGGGAGCGGCGGCGACGGCGGCTGGTGGAGCGGGAGCGCGAGCGGACGCGCGACTGGCCGAGCTCCTTGCAGAGCAGCCGGATGAGGTTCTTCGTGATCACGTCCCGATGGAGGCCGACATCCTTGCGGCTGCAGATTTCCTTGCGCTTCCGCACGGCGATGCTCAGCAGCTCCGTGGCCGAAACGGAGGGCTCCGGCGGGGCGGGCGCGGCGAAGACGGCGTTCGCGTTCATTTCGAGTCGAGTGGGAAGTCGAGGCGTCTGGCGGGCCTGCAAGCAGAAGAAATGAGCATCCGGAAAAGAAAGCGGGTTCTCGCGCGGGCACTCGCGAAATGAACGTGGCATCAGTGGAAGGCGGATTTCTCGTGGATTACGCCTCAATTTTTCGAAAAAGGGCTGTGATTCGGAAACTGATGGTTAAAGCGTCATTGGCAGGCTTTACCATGCATCTTCGTCGATTTACCTGCCGAATTTCTGAAGCGATATCAAAACAAACCGCAATTTCCACGATGCAAACGAGAAGTCGTCGCTTTTGGATCAAAACTACGTGTCGTCGGGAGGAATCCTCTTCGCCGACCACGCGGCCGCTTTTGGTCGACGAAAACAGCCGGGCGAGAAAGCCCACGCAAAAACCACGCGCTTTTCGCAATCGACCGACCGATCGATAGCGTCGGCTGGGAGGGAGTGTGGGCGATGACGAGCGGCGAGCGGGAGGCCGCTTTCCAGAGCATTCGGGCGGACGCACATAGCCGCCGTGTGTGCGCGCGCTGTCTCGCTGCCGGTCGTCGGGGTGGCGGGCGGTCGGCGGGAGAACAGCGGAGCTTTCGCGTAAACACGCCCGTCGTCCTTCAACAACAAACAAATTCTCATGGATTCGCGACAACAACCACCAGCTTTTGGTTGCATTACCGGTCGGAGACAGGGATGCGCACTCCAAAGAAAGGAAAGAAATCTATCCAATAAGAGTGATCTTTCTCATCTCCTTTCTTCTAACTGACCTGACCGAGGGAAACGAGACTGCGTGAGACCCGGCAAACTGGCTGGCGACATCGCCCGATCGAACGCAATGCCGTTGCTTAGCGACCGCCAGACCGGCCCGGGCCAGTAACGAAAAACTCTCTTTGACGGTGCCTCAAGGATTATTTCTTGCAACTGAATCGCAGCCAAGAATGACGGTCGACATCTTCCAAATCGGTGTGGAGCGTTTGAAGAAGGAGCGAGCGGAGCGCGAACAAAACGGTTTGCTTCCAAGCCGATCAACAGTCCAGCCATCTGTCTTCTAGAAACCTCCGGTCAAACTCTCCAAGCATCTGCCGAATTCAACCGAGTGCTCGACGTGGTCGTGTGCGGGAGCCTCAAATCCGTACGTTGCCCGACTGGTTGGAAGAACGGACGTCTTGCAGGGCAAATCCACGTTCATCAACCGCTTCCTCGACCGAAACCAATCGCCGGAGCCCACCTTCGGCCTCTGCTACAAGTTTGCGACCAGAACGCGCGTGAACGTTCGTTCTGTCCCCTTCCATCAGCCGAGCAAGGCGATGCTTCAGAGCAAAGAATTGGCGAACATCTGGGAGCTGGGCAACGCGGGGCTCGTGGCCCCGCTGCTCCAGAATTGCCTCAACGAGAAAAACATCAGGTGGATCGTAAGAAACCGGCTCACTCGTTCACTCCGCTCCTTCCAGTGCCGTCTCGGTGGTCCTCTTCCTCGACTTGAGCAAACCGGAGACCTTCGAGGCGACCCTCCGCCCGCTGATCGACGTGATTCGCCGCCAAATCGAGGACGCGAAGGTGAAGGTGGCGAACACGAGCACCTTCACACTGGCCAACAACGTCCGTTCTTTCCTTCTTCCTCCGCAATTCCCCGCACTGAATTCAGGCTCCTGACGGGTGCTTCGCGATCGGCATCCCGATGGCGGTGGTGGGCGGCCACTACGACGAGTTCCAAGTGGGTTCTCTCCTCTCGATGAACTTCCATTCCTTCCGTTCAGAATTTCGACACGGAGAAGAAGAAGAGCATCGTGAAACTGCTCCGCTTCCTCGCCTCACATCAACGGCGCGTCTTTGATGGTCGCCCTCTTCTTTCCACCTGGAACACGAAGGCTGTTTGCAGATGTACAGCATCTACCAGGAGCCGCTGATCGCTCGGGGCAAAGGTCTTTTGAATCAATTCGGCTTCGACGCCCCGCCGAACAAGACGGCCGCCGTGGACGTGCACAAGCCCGTGTTCGTGCCCGCCTTCACGGACACGCTCGAGGAGATCGGACTGACGGGCGCCGGCCGCTCGACCGCCGCCGTCGACTCGCATCGAAATGCGATGGAAGTTTTTTATGCGGCCCTCGGCGAGCAATTCAAACAAGAAGTTCGTTGCTTCCCCCGCTGCACACGAAACACGCGCCTCCTTTCAGCCGGACAGCCAAACGCCCGTCCAGAACGCCGACGACGAACTGCGTCAATTCGCGGAGCCCCAGCTGGACGCGGCGATCGAGGAGCGCTACCGCGTAAGGAAGACCGCAAGAAGCGAGGAGAACGAGCAGCTCGCTTTCAGGAACTGGAGTTTATTGCCCGCGAACAACGCGCCCGGAATCCCACCAACTGATCTCATTTCTTCGAATACACTCGAATCAGCCGTGCGCGGACTTCTTTTGCGGCGGGGCACGAGCGGACTGCGAGGTCGAAAGGGCGTCGATCCCCCTGCAGCAGACGAGATGAAGGCGGGAAGGAAAGAAGGAAACTCACTCGTCGCTCTCCTCCCAGTCGAAGCGGCGCGTGTACTCGGCCACGGAACTCAAGCAGGAGCGCCAGAGCGTGTGCACGCGGTCGTAGTCGACCGGCTCGTCCGCAGTCAACGCGATCACGTACTCGCAGCTCGCCTCAAAGGGCGGGGGCATCCCGCGGCAGAGGACGTCCAAGGGGATGTCCTTCTTGATCGAGTGGATGCGCGTGTGGTCGCCGACTTGCGCCCAGGGCAGCACCCCCACGTGCATTTCGATCATCGAGTAGAGCCACGAGACGACGTCGTCCGCCGGCCCGCACTCCTTCTTCGCGTGCATCCGCGCCGACGCGTAGCGGTAGGTGCCGCGAAAGTGGGCCTTCCGGCGGGCTGGGCGTCGCTGGCCGTCGATCACGATCTGCCGGCACATGCCTGCAGGAACAATCGACGGTGTGCACGGGGACACGCACCGAAGTCGATTATGTAGACGCTCCGGGGGTCTTTGTTGCCCACGCACGCGTTGCACGGCTTCAGGTCGCGATCTGAACAAGCGTTCTAATCGCCTTTAAACAGCGAGGACTCACGAATGAAGCCGGCGTTGTGGAGGTACTCCATCCCGACGAGCAGCTGTTGAGAGGCGCGGATCGTGGTGCTCAAGGAGAACCGCCGGCTTTCTCGTTTGGTGCGGAGGTCGTCGAGCGTCTCGCCGAGCAGCATCATCACGATGTAGGGGTTGGACTTCTCGCTTTTGCCCGACGCGAAGATGAGCGGAATGTGTCGCTGGAAAGGAAGGAGGAGTTGTGATGGGAAGCGGCACGGCGCTCGCCTTTCCGCGCAAGGCGATCAGGACCTTTTGCTCGATGATCAGCCGGCGGGGGTCGCCGTCATTCGGATTGCGGAAGCGGATCTCCGACTTGATCGCCACGAACTTCTTCCGACCGAGGTCCCTTCCGCGGAACACCTGCAAGAAGAGAGGAAACTGGGTAGAGAACGCCCACTGGGGAACACTCGCCTGTCCGAAGCCGCCCGAGCCGAGCCGCTTTACGACGAGGAAGCGGTTGTGCAGGAGGCTGTTGGGCGGCAGCAGGTCGGGAATCTTCGCTAATTTGCCCATCGCGCGACCGCTCCGACCGAACTGCCCGCCGTTCGTGGGATGGAAGTGGGCCGTTCGGGAAGCGGCCGCTGCATTCCTCCGCTCGTTTCGATCGGCATTTGCATCGATTCGTCATCGCTTGTCCGCCGACTCGTAGCGTACGGTAATCCGCCGCCTCTCCACATCGACGACGACGTCTGCGCTTCAGCTCAAAGTCAAACAAAAAGAATCTCTTCTCGATGCAACGAGAGGATTAACGAGAGGACGCGTGCCGGAAGATAAACCGCATTATTTGAAGGCATGACGAGTCGCTTGTTCCAAGTGATTCCTTCCTTCTTCCTTTGCTTGAAGGTGGCCAGCGGATGTTCGGGTGCCGTCCTTCCGATTGGTCCTGCTATTCGAACTGCGGGGCTGTTCGTGGAAGAGATGCTCGAAAGCTGAAGAAGGAACTCGAATCACAAGCCGCTCGTTTCTCGCGCCGTCGACGAACGAAATTTCGAACCGCATTTTAATCCCGAGCGATAAGAGGCGGCCGCTAGCGAGAATCGAAACGAACAAACTGCCGGCTTGTTGGCGAGTGCGTGCGTCAACCCGCCGTAAGGCGCTTCAAGGGCCGCAATTTTGGTATCGATTTGGAAATGGTGGCGATTAAAACACGCCCATGGGTCTTGCGATCGGAACAAGTCGCGAATTTAAACCCCCGCCCTTCTTTCTTTTCGTCTTTTGCCGTCCCTCTCCAGTCGGCTTTGTTTCTCTCCTCCAGCCGTCGTCTTCTACGGTCTGCTCGCTCCTCTCGTCGTCTTTGAGGATGCTGGCGGTGCTCTGGATTCCGCTCGTCGGGATCTTGGCCGCGACTGCGAGCGCCGAGTTCGAATTCCGCTTCCACCCGCGGGCCGTCGCCGTGGATGCGGTCGATCGACCGCAGGCTCCGTTCCACCCGCACGTCTTCGACAATGCAAAGAACGTGACGAACGAGACGATCAGTGAGTTCTCTCCATTCGACGCTGGACTGATCTCAGCGGCTTTCAGCCACGGACACGTTCCTCTTGACGTTCGGCAAGCAGAGTGAGTTCGTTCCAAGGATTCAAGAAACCAATCGCCCCTTCTTGCAGCCTTCAAGCTGAACGTGACCGTGAACTTCGACGACGCCAACTTCTTTGTCTTCGACAAGTCGTGCACAACCCCCGACCTCTGCAAGAAGGGAACCCCCAAGATCACTTACGACACGAGGTGAGCGACGCCGTTCGGCCGGTCGACCTCTCTCCTTTCAGTTTGGGTGGCAACGAATCTTCAACAAGCCTTACACGATGAAAGACCCGTCGGATGGGGGCACTCACACGTACACAGGGAACATCTACGAGGACAACTTCGTGGTAAGCGGTTCCAGTGCCACAATAAGACTGCTCACTCACCTGTTGCAGTAGTGATGTTCCAAAACTCGATTTTCGACCAAAACCAAAACCAAAACAAAACTGAAAGTCCAGTTTTGGTTCAAAACCAAAACCGAAACTTATGGGCGCCGTCGGTTTTGGACCAAAACCAAAACCAAGACTTTTTGGGCCAGTTTTGGTCAAAACCAAAACCAAAACCAAAACTTCTCGAATTTTTTGGAAACATGGAAAAGAGTAAATTTTAAACGGCTTTTTGTGCTTGCTTGTGTTAAAGAGTAGTTGATAGGCACGTTTTTGCTTAATAACTATTATTTTACGTCGGAAATGTGTCTTTTTTCGATAAATGCGTTCAGACCTTACAAACGACTAAGCAACAAGTAGATATGTATTTTAGGTCTGTCTTCAAAGACGCACTATAGCTGCTTTACCGCCAAAATTGAACTAGAGTTCGTTTTGTATGCGGCAAAGTGTCGCAGGCGGTCGCCCACAACTGCAAAATAAATTCATTTCAATCGGCTATTGGTTAGCCGCACTTTTGATAACCAACAACCGGATCGTTAAACCTTCCGTAAGATGGCAAAACGAAAGATACATGCAAAAGGATCTCTTAGAGATGACAAAAACGGCAGCGAGTGGGAACTTTTTGCTGCTTTCACGCCCTTCGGACCTTATTTTAGGGGGTTTTATCAGTTTTGTTTTGGTTTTGGTCGGACGGGTCAGTTTTGGTCCAAAACCAAAACTCTTGAAGGCGACCAAAACCAAAACCAAGACCAAAACTCTATTTTGGCGAACGACCAAAACAAGACCAAAACCAAAACGTTTTGGTTTTGGTTGCAAAACCAAAACTAGTTTTGGAACATCACTATGTTGCAGCTCGGGAACATCTCCTTCACGGCGGCCTTCGGAGTGATCACCGGATCCACCTCCCCGCAAGCGAAGGAGGACGTCCACATGGGGCTGGGCTACCGCGCGAAAGGAGACTACGGCTTCGATGAGAACACGGAGCCCATCCGCAAGATCCTCGAGCAGGCGGCCGAGAACGGGGTCCTCATCCAAGCCGGCAAGGACGCGAACCACGGACAGATCACGTTCGGCAAGAAGAACGACACCGGCTGCCTGAGCTCCGTCCTCGTGGACGCGAAGATGAGCGCCCAGAACGTCCTCCAGTGGTCCTTCGAATTCAAGAAGTGAGTGCGGTCAATCCCCAGCAGTTCCTCACCGCCCGTTGCAGAGTTCAAGGCAACAAGGTGACGGTGACCGACGACAGCCAGCGACAAGCCCGCTTCGACCTGAGCACGCCCTACATCATCATGCCGACCTCGCTGGCCAAGGACATCGGCCAGGATTCCTTCACGGACTACAGCCAGATGCCGGACATCGTCTTCGAATTCGAAACGGAGAAGATCGTCCTCACTCCCGAACAGTACTCTCAGAAGGTGGGCGTTGAACGCAGCAGGCAGCAACTCGTCCAATCGTTCTCTTCAGCAAGGCGACAAGTACAAGGCGATGATCCAAAACCGCGACGACCCGCCCGGATTTGTCCTCGGCACGCAGTTCATGCACGGCCGCTGCATTCTGCTCGACGCGGAGAACAAGAAAATCGGAATTTCGCAGCTGCCGCCCACAAAGGCCGCCGGCGCCCACCTACCGGCCGTTCTGCTCGTCGCCCTTTCATTCGGCCTACTCTCCGTCTTCCGCTTCTAATCCCCTTCTCTTAATTGTTTTGATGTTAAATCACAGTAATCTCTCCACTTTTCCTCTTACAGCAGCAAGCGGCACGCAGTAGCTTACTCGAACGAATTCATTCAATGGTACGTGATTATCTTCCTCCTTTCTAACTCGAAAATTCGTCCGTGTAACTACTGCGGCCAAATGCTGGATGTGTTTCAATAAATCCGTTGATCGCTGAGAAAAGAAGAAGGAACTTGTGCGGCAATCTGACAGAAAGGAGTCAGGGCTATCGATTGGCAGTACGGTCGCCGCTCTTCGGAAGCACGTTGAAATTCTCGTTCAAAAGTGCGACCACCTGGCTACGTTTGCCCCTCGCGTCAAGCAACAGTCATTGAATAAAGATGTGGAGACGATGGATGATTGTGCTTCGCTCCCTTACTCCGCACATTAAAAGGATGATAACGACTCCTTTGATGAGTGCGTGGTGCGAATATTCATGACGATTCGAGACCTTGGCCCGAAAGTGCAAGAATTTGTGGTCCATCTTCCATGATTAAAATTCAGATGCCGCTCGATCGAAGCAAAATCCCGCCCACAATCTTTCACCCCAAACGTCAATAAAAACGGCGAGTTCGCTTCGCTTCCCCACCTTCCAACCCCATTCCAAAGATGCGTTCCTTCCTCCTCGTCTCTCTCCTGGTCGTCGCCCTCGCCGGCATGGCCGCCGGGTTGAAGTGCAACTGCAAGCACAAGAACACGAGAGGGTGTGCAGTAACCTTTCGTTCAGTCTTCTACAACGACGTCCACGGTCCCGAACTGACGTGCGACGAGCACTCGTCGTGCTGGACCATCAACATCGACAAGAGCGAGCACGTGATCGGCAGTTGTGGTCGCAAGCGGGAGAACGGCTGCGTGGACACGCACGGAACCCGCTCGTGCGCCTGCAACAAGGACGGGTAGGCGGTCGAAAGACAAGACGAGTAAAGACGAAGAAAACTTTCAGATGCAACACCAGAAAGTTGCAGTAAGCGTTCTTCTTCCGTCTTGCTCCACCTCCACGCAATTTTCGTCCATCCCGCAATAAACTCCTCTCCGCAATTCGACGTTGAGTCCAACAATAATCGATTTTATTTCGAACAACAAACAGTGATGACAACAGACGGGATGTGCACACACCTATTCGGCTTCCGGCTGCTCCGGCTTCTCGTAGCGCGTGAAGGAGAGGAAGATCTCGGTGGAGAAGACGGGCAGCTCGTCGGCCAGCCCGAAGGAGCGCCGGCGGAGGAGTGCGCGGTGGGCGGGCTGCTGGAGGTCGAAGAGCGTGTGGTTGAAGCGGAAGAAGAGGGCCGACTGGGCTTCGAGCAGCGAGCAGAGGCCGCGCACGGTGGGCGGCAGCTCGAAGGCGGCGTCGCCGAAGAAGACGGCGAGGCGGAGGCGCAAGTCGAGGCGCAGGTCGAGCGGCCCGAACTCGCGCAGCATCGCCCGCATGTACGCGACGAGGCGCTCCGCGTCGACGATCTCCGTGCACGAGAAGGGCTCCCACGCCTCGACCGTCGTCTTGATGGTCGTCTGCAGGGAGAAGAGAGGAGTGAGCGGACGGGAGAACCCACCTGTCCGCCCAGTTTGACGCCCAGCTCGAGGGCGCGCGTCGTCCGCAGCCAGCCCCGCTCGTCCACGTGCTTCCCGTGCATCGCGAGGCCGGCCAGCACTTGCGGCAACTCGCGCAGGGCCGTCCGCACGACCGCCGGCAGCTCGTCGCCCAGCGCGTGGCGATACGCCCGCAACGCCTGCTTGTAGTCGACGCCCTGCGGGTAGCGGACGACCATTTGATCCAGGAACCTGCAAAGAATAGAGGAAGTGATGCGAGGGAAGAGAAGACTCACCGGAAGATCTCCTTGAACTCGGCCATCTCGGCGGGCGCGAACTCCGTGCGGCCGTTCGGCGGCGTGATGCGCGGCCGGAGGCGCGGGCAGAAGTCCACCTGCACGTGCTCGTTCAGCTGGTGCAGGTCCAGCAGCCGCCCGTCCTCGGCCACGTAGCGCACGCAGAGCCGCCCGCCGAAGAACGCGAGCCCGTCCAGCCGCACGATCAGCTCGCTCACCTCCTGCACGCGCCGCACGTACACGTACCTGCAACAACGAGGAGGATGAGGGGCGCAGGGGCGGCACTCACCAGCCCTCCGAGTGCACGTCGATCCCGTTCAGGTGCAGGTTGTGGGCGAACCGCTTCCGCAGCAGCTGCCGGATGTGCTCCAGGCGGCAGTTGCGGACGCCCGCGAACAGGACGGGGAACCCCAGCTGCCGCGCGGACGGCGGGTCGGCCCACAGCGACGGCGGAGCGGCCGCTTTCGTCGACGAGGTCGTGGACATCCGGACGGTCGAAGAGAACGCGAGAAAAGTCCGCTCGCTAGGTCGGCGGGACAAAAATGAAATGAGGAGAGCGACCGGCCGAGGGGGCGACGAGCCGACGGGCGAAATTCCAGTCGGGATCTCGGCGGCGAGCGGTTGGCATTTCGCTCCTTTCGTTTCTCGAACAATCCCAACAACCTGTCGTATTCGATCGAGTTCCGAAAATCGTAGCTGCAGTCAGCCAGCCGCAACCACCCAGCTACAGCCGCTGCAACCATTGGCACAAGAAAACTAACACGTCGGCTGCAAGCTGCGGAGTAAACTGCTGCCAATTTTGTAAGGCGGCTGCGGCTACTTCGCTGCTGCAAAGTGCGGTCGGATTTCGAACGCCACTCCGCGCGTTTCCGCAGCGCCCGTTCACATGCGGTAGAAAGCGCCCAGTCCCACACTCCGAGCAATACGTTTCTGTGGTCCAGTCGGTAACGCGTCGGGATTGCGGGGCGTTCGGGTCGCCGGTTCGATTCCGGTGGGTCGTCAAAGCTGACAAAGTTAATTTGGTATGTGTTTGCGGTTCACATCTTCTCGGGCAACCGGTACGTATCCCCTTCAGCTTAGCAGTATCAGATCGACTAAATATCTTCATCGCGCCTGGTCGGCTGCCTTGGCTAAGGCACTCTAGAGGTTCTTTTTGGTCACTTTTGTTTTCCCGCTCGTCGAGAGGACGCGAGCGGGCGGCCTTTTTGGGTCGTTTGGCGTCCATTGCGGTTTGTTCGGTCAGTTGGAGGACGCCCGATGGAAGCGCCGTCGATCGCAGCTCGTTGGACGCTGCTACCGAGTGGCTGCGGAAAGCGTGGTAAAGAAGGCCGCCGAACAAGCGAGCCTTCCCGGCGGGAGCTGCGGGTCGCTCGGAGCTTCTTGCGGCCAATCTGTCGAAACGAGCGAGTGGTCGCGTGATCCTCGCGCTGCCGCACGGCTCCTTACGCCCTCCCACCCGCCGTTGGACTTCGCCCGGCCAACCGCCCTTCCGGCAGCCGAACGATCCGCCCGCCCGTCGGGAACACGAAGCGGCCGCTCGAGTGGAGGATGGCGCCTGCTGGTTTGTTCTATCGACCAGTCCGCGAGGCAAGCGCAGGCACTCGCGAGAGGGAGGATCAGCCGTTGGAGAGGGGTTTGTAACCAGTCGAGAAGACGGGCCGGCGGGTGGACGAGAAGACCGCCTTTTGCCGCCGCCCCGCACTGTGTTAACAATTGTCGATTTAGCCGGCGGCAAACACTGGAAATGCCCACGCGGAGACCTCTACTTGATTAAAGCGAATAATCGACGGCCGATCAGCCCGCGTTCGTCCAGATCCTTTCGATCAGACGAACAGCAGTGGAGCGTGTCGTTGTTTGGGCGTCTTAAAAAGCAGCAGCCCGAGCGCGCTGCAATTAATCGTTTGATTGTCCGGAAACAAACCGAGTAGTCGTGAGCAGGCGCACTGTCGGTCGGAATCCACTGAAATGGCTGGAAGTTGGCGGTTGTGGCAAAAGCCGTACACAACGGCGACCAATCGAGCGGGGCGTGGATGGGGAGGAGAGAACGGTCGGAGCAACCCAAGGCTTCGAAACATTCGGACAAGCGCGACAATCGGCGGATTCCGTAGGTCGACGGGCGGCTACTCACTGCTTCCAGCTCCTTCACGGCAACTGCCGGCTATTTACTGCATTGGAGTGGGAGATAGCGGCCGTTGCGACTTCCGATTGCTTTCGGTTGCATAAGAGAGCAACAGGCGAGTTCTCCTCATTCGCGTTACATTTTTTTAAACCTTCTGCATGGTTCCGATGCAGCCAACAGTCGATTCATAACCGCTTCTTTCCGATCGATCGCCCCACAAGGCTCGTAGAAGGCAGCGGATGATCGACGATGGCGATCGGACAGCGGAGACCCACCACTCGCGGTGGAGCGGTCGACGTCAGCAAACATCCGACGAAAAGCAGCACAATGAACGAAACGACGAGAGCAGGCGTGCAAAGAGTGTGCGGTAGGTTTCCGTACAAAGACCCAATCGGTAGAGAAAAACCCAACTGGGTCCTTTTCGGAAAGACCCATTTGGTGGAAAAAGACCCAATTTCTATTGCAAGAGAAAAATTTACGGTTTATTTCATCGGCGATCAAGCAAAAACGGACGGCAACTGGAAGCTACTGATTAGCGTCGTCCAAACACTCGCAATCTTCTCGAGTAAGTTTTCGGACGTGCACAAAGTTTGATGTCGAACGCGGCCCTCGTCGTCGACGATCACAAACAATGTTAAACAACGACTGGAAGCTGAAGAGCTGCGCCTTACAAACACTCGTTACTTTTTTTGCGCAGAAGTTTTGGTTGCATTTGGCGTTCCACTCGCACAATCGTTTTTTTCCACAGTCGACTGCACAAGAGCACTCGTTGTTCAATCAACAGCCGCTTTGATCACCCGGCCAACGACAACTGGGCTGCTTTAGGAAAGGAAGAAGGTCGAACGAAGCGAATATACCGCCATCACTGGGCGACTTTGAAGCAAGACGCAGCCAACCGCGCATCGCCCGCAAGTTGGGCTTTAACGGGATGGCCAATCAGTCAGCGGGGAGCGACCGCATTTCCGCAAGCAGATCTCTTCGGACGCAATCACGATGTTCGCCGCTCCAAAGGCTCCGCATCGTTGAAGGACCGCAAGAAAGCGCGGCTGGCGAGCAGGACGCGGACCCGGGCCAGAAGCGCTTGAACGGGATTGTCCTCTGCCCTTGCCAGTTGCTGGTCTTACCCGAGCAAGAAGTGCAACCAAGCACGTCCCTTTGGCGCCAGACGGAGCGGCCGTCCACGAACCGCTCCCCGAACGAGCGGTTGCTCGCCGACACGAGGCCGGTCGAGAGAAGTCGGTTAGTCGCCTTTCTTGCACTCCCGTTCAATTCGAATCGTCATTTCTGATGCTTCCCGCTCTTCTTTGGGGTTGACCGATCGACGTGTTCATCACGAAACCGCCTTTAGAATTTGAGGTGAAAGGCGGCTTCCGTCCGGTCGCGGAATCATTCGTTTCTTTGGGTTTTCTTTGCCTGAGCGGTCTTCAAAAGCATTGGAATGCTCATCAACAAGCTGGACGATTGCTCTGATTAGCATTCTCACAGATCCGTTAGTCATGCTGTTTAATCAGTGGATAGATTGATGAGTCATTCAACTGCACGCCTCCCGAGCGTAAAGGATGTTTCGCTTCGCCGCGTCGCCGTTGCAGCCGGCGGCCATCTTGCGGAGCATTCGGCAGCGAGCTTCGGGACTCGCACAGTAGCTGCGGATGCACTCGCGCGTGAGGGCCACGTCCTGTCCGCTGCCCGGGCACAACTCCTGCTGGATGGCGAAGCACTTGGTCGGGCGGCTGATCTCCTGCAAGAACGACGAGGAGCAGTGGGCAGAAGAGCGGAGGGGAACGAACGCAGTAGAGAGCGGGGTTGAACTTGCCGCCCTGCAGTCCGTGGCCGAACGCCCAGCCGAATCCGAAGCCGCCGCTCAGCCCGCCCGTCTCTTCGGTGCGGCCTCCATCCTTCTCGTCAACTTCCTGGCCGAGGGGATGCTCGCCTTCCGGCTGCTCTACTTTTTGCCCCAAACCGGCCGGCTTCTCGTCCTTCTGGTCGCAAATCGCCGGCTTCTTCTCGCCGACTTCTTGGCCTAACGGGGCGGGAGAAGTCGCCTCTTGATCCTTCGGCTCCTGCTCGTGTCCGCGAGCGCCCTGGGGTCCGGTGAACGTCCCGCGGCCCTGCTCGTCGTCGTGCGGGTGGTGGGCGCCCGGGCGGACCTCGTCGTGCGTGTGCCGGTGGCCGCGGGAGCCGTGCGGGCGTTGATGGCCGTCCTTGTGCGTCTTGGAGCGGTCCTCCTCGCCCGCGTGTTTGTCGGGGATCACAGGGCCGTGGCCACCGGGAATGCGCTCCTCGCCGTCGTGGTGGCGATGCTCGTGGCCGGAGCGGTGGTCGGGGCGAGTGTGGCCGCCACGTCCCTGCCGGTCGTCGTTCTTGTGGCCGCGGTGCGTCCCGCCGATCGGCCCGCCGCGTCGGTCGGTGCTCTCCGCCGACTGCGCGCCCTCGGCTCCCCACTCGGCGGTCGTCTGATTGCGGTGGAACTGCTCCTTGCTCTCGTGCTCGTCGCCCGCCGAGTGATTCCAGTGCTTGTGGGCGGTCTTCCCCTCCCGCCGACCGTCCAGCCCCCACTTGTTCGTCTCCTCCTCGCCCTCACGCGTCGAGTCGTGGCGGGCGCCTCGCCGCCAGCCGTCGTGCCGCTCGCTCGCCTCCCGCTCGTGATGTCGTCGGCCGAGGCGGGCGTGAGAACGCGGCGAACGGACGACGCCTGAATCGATCGAGTGATGCATTCAATGAGGGACTGCTCACATTCGACGAACAGGACGAAGTGGACGGCTAACAGAAGAACGAGGAGCTTCATTTCGGGACTCTTGCGGAAGATGGGAGTTGATCTCAGGATGTTCCCTCACCCGTTCGTCGTTCTTTTTATACGCAGTTCAATGAACGTGTGTTGTTGCAGTTGCCTGCCGCCCCTCCGCCCCTAATTTCCTGCAAACAAACGAACGACGAACTTGCGGCCGTTCGCCCACTCTTCCCGCGACGAGGCGGGGTGTTTGGGCCCAAAAAAGAAGCCCGTTCCGTTTGATCCCCAAAAAGAAGGATAAACGAATTGTTGGTGCAGCTGCTGCGGGGAAGATCGACGCAATTCGCCCCGTTTATCAGAATAGCGGCTGCCCACTCTGTGCAGCCAAATCGAGCGAGCGAGCGAGCGAGCGAGCGGTGGAACGACAGGCGAAAGAGAAAAGGATCGTTTTAAACCATAGACAAAGGACGAATTGATCGGAGAAAATACACGTGATTACTTCGTTCTTTCTCCTCTCTAATCACTCACGCTCGAGTGCACTTTCGGCGGCGGCGGGGTCAAACGGGGAGACCGATGAGTTTGCACTCGTTCCTTCGCTCGACGACGGGCGCGGGTTTCCATTTCGAACGCTTCTCTTGCACGATCATTTGGGCACTTTCGAGATCCCCACTCACCGATTCCTCCACCCTAGTGAGCGGTCGGTCCTCTCGTCCAGTCGGAGGATGTGGTTCGTGTGGCTGCTGCTCGGCGTGGTCGTCACGTACAACACGCTCTTCAAGCGGTTCGTCCAGTCCTTCCGGCTGCCGAACGGCGAAGGGAAGGCGGTCGTGATCACCGGCTGCGACACGGGCTTCGGCCGGCAGTTGGCGCTGCGGTGCGCCCGCTTCGGCTTCCTCTGCTTCGCCGGCTGCTTCAGCAAGGAGGTGAGCACGAGAGCCGTCGATCGTTCATCTTCTTCCCCTTTCAGAGCTGCGAGTCGCTGGAGAAGGAGGCGGCGGGCGCGGAGCTGCGCGCCTTCGAGTTGGACGTCCGCAGCGAGGAGTCGGTCGCCGGGGCGCTTCGCTTCGTCCGCGAGCGGCTGGGCGACCGGCGGCTGCACGCGCTCGTGAACAACGCGGGAGTGCCGGGCGTCTACGCGCCGATCGTCTGGTGCCCGACGGCCGTCTTCGAGCAGACGCTGGCCGTCAACTTCTTCGGCATCGTGCGGATGGTCGAGGCGTTCGGGTCGCTCATTCGCGAGCACCGGTGAGTCGCCCCGCCACTCCGCTCACTCGCCGTTTGCAGCGGACGGATCGTGAACATGGGGAGCGTGAACGGGAAGATCGCCGTCCCTTTCACCGCGCCCTACTGCGCCTCCAAGACCGCACTGAACGGCTACACGGACTGCCTGCGGCGGGAGTTGCGGCCGTTCGGCGTGAGCGTGGTGCTCGTGGAGCCCTCGTTCTACAAGACGCCGCTGATGGCCCTCGCGCCTCTCCGCCGCCGCCTGCACGAGCTCTTCGAGCGGCTGCCCGTCGGCGAGCAGCGAGTGTACGGCCGGGAGTACGTGGATTTCCGTGAGTTCTCGCCGCTCCCGCTCATCCTCGCTCGTGTTCAGTGGAGGCGAAGATCGAGGACGTGGACGCGAACTTCTCGTCGCCCGCCATCCACGAAGGTTTGTCCCGTCGCCCGCCGCCCACTCGCCGCTTTCTTTCAGTGGTGGACGCCCAGTTCGACGCCCTCGTCCAGCACTGGCCGGAGCCCCGCAGCCACCCCGGCCTCAGCGGCAAGCTGCTCTTCGTGCCCGCCCAGTTCCTCTCCACCCACTTCCAAGACCTCCTGTACGCCGCCCTCGAGCTGCTCGGCCCCCAGCCGCCGGTCGTCAAGAAGGTCGAGTAGACACGAATGTCGATGCGAAGCGATCTGAGTATAAAGGTCGTTTATTGCGGAATAAATTAGAAAGCGTTGAGCACAAGTGGGGGACTAGACCGTTCGGGAAGAAGTGAGAGAACGACCACTAACGACCGGTCAGAAGTCGAGCTTCTTGAGCACGAGGACCTTCTCCTTGAACTTGAGCGAGGGGAAGAAGGAAAGCGGGCCGAGCGCGTGAAGGCGATCCGGTGGAAGGACTCGACGGCGAAGAGCTCCTTGTGGATGGCCGAGAAGTTCGTGCGGGCCGCCTCCCGCAGGTCGCCCGTCGGACTGCCGAGCAGCAGGAAGTCGAAGCGGCGGAGGGCGGCCGCCTCGAGGCCCGTCTTGTCGTACGTCCACGCCGGGTAGAAGTGCAGGAAGCGGTTGACGCCGCTCTGCGCGCAGAACACGTCGATGTGCACCGAACGCGCCTCGTGGCGGTTGAATCGTTGCAGGTGCTGAAAGGCAGGAATATGAAAGA